>PVIC010033615.1:0-20050 GCA_004025085.1 Thryonomys swinderianus | reverse complement strand
AAAAAAATTTTAAATAAATCCAAGAGAATGGAAGAATTCTTTTGTATGACTGCCTGTTAAGTAACTATCACAATAGACTGCTAGGCTCCAACATTACACAAAAACTACTGCAATCTTATACAAAAAGTACTTCTACAAGGACATCTGCTAAACTGTCCACTCAGCAAAAGATTGAGGACATTATTATTAATCACTGTGTTCAAGGATTACTGTTTCATAATATCTGATGTAATCCTCCACATTTTTGCTTTTAAAAACTTAACCTCTTTGGATATACCCATGATTTACTGTGGTCCACATATTCCCACTGTAGTGCTCTACTATTACCCCCTCCAAATACCATTATTCTCTGGAGAATGCTTTTCTGATTATTTCTGTTTTAGGCTGATACTTGAAAGAGAGCAGCCCATATAAATTACTCAACTCCCATTAGAAAGTGACCTAAATGAGAAAAAAAGCTGTGTGAATCCACAAATATTTTAAGTTGCTGTTGTTGCATTTGGTGTTAATTTATTGGACTGAGACACTCAACGTGGCATCTTACATAAGACCAGTACTTTCCTAGTTCTCATTACATTTAGTCATTGAGGAAATTATCACAGATATTGTGTCTTTATTTTATAATAGTGTGATGAGAATTGATAGACTCATGCTTGTGGCTTGGTTATACCCTGTAAGGACTGGCAAGAGGTCCATTGGAAGAAGTCATATCATTATTTCTAGATAATGGAGTCTTTTCCTCCTGGCTAAGGAAAATTATCCATGACTCTTTTGCATTTGGTGAATACAACTAAGAAATCCTCCTTTTCACTTCCCAATTCATAAACAAGAGAGGAAGATGCAGCATAAAGCACTGTCTGCTTTCTTTTTATCACTATGGGCCAGAAAATATATTCGATATAACACATATGAGTCAAAGAAATACAAGTAGATAATCAGTCAGATTTCAGATGAAAATAAGAAGCTTTCCTGGTGTTTAATGATATGTCTTATCATTTTCAAACAAGCGTATGAAAAATATCTATTTAGCATCAGAGACAGTGACAAAGAAGTAAGAAGACTCCCTCTTGTGGTTCTAAGAATAATAATCCCTGCCATGAGAGCATACTGAAAAAGAAATACTGATTTTAAGATTTCAATGATAATGAGAGCTTATCCATTTCTCTCTGATCTGATTTTATAAGCTTAAATGACAATTTAAGTCTGTGCCGATGGAGATCTTCTGGAGAAGGCCATGAGTTTCTGCACTTACTTCAGGGAAAACCAGAATGTGAAGAAAGGATCTTCAACCTGAGCTAGGAAAAGTCTGTTTTCCACTTAGAATTTTACCCCTGAAAGGTACAAAGCAAAACAGTTTAAGTTTCATCTTGTTCCTCAGTGTGCGTGGACTTGCCCTTGCTCTTGTACATTCCTTGACTTAAGCTGTGACCTTGGTGTTAGGATGTAACTGCTAAAGCACATTCCTCCTCAATACACTGTGTGGGATTATAATGTATTTCTATAACATACACTTTTGTCTCCTATTTACTAGGAGTATTATTAGGAGTTTTTTTCCTCAAATGCAAAGGCTGGAAATAGGAATTTACTCATTTCCTTTGAAGAAAAATAGGACGGTGTTGCAATTGAAAGACAACACATATTCAATGTCAGCAGTGGCTAGATGTGAAATTGTGATTTGTTTTCTCATAATTGATGTCCCTGCTTTTTTTTTTTTTTTTTGAGACAGGGTCTCACTTCGTAGTTCAGGCTGGTCCTGAGCTCACTATGTAGCCCAGGCAAGCCTGGAACTCAGTAATCCTCCTGCCTCTGCCTCCGGAGTGCTGGAATTACAGGTGTGAGCCACCGCGCCCGGCACTGTGGTATGTGGTATTGATTGTTGGTGGGCGTGAGTAAAGCCCAGCATTGTATGTGGTCACCGGCTTGAATTCAGGACCTTGCACTTGTGAGGCAGGTGCCGGAACCACTGAGCTAACTCTCCGGCCCATTGATGTCCCTGCTTTTTGCTTCCAGTATTTCATCGTTAGAAAGGTGATATCCTCCAGTTCTGAGGAGGGTTGACATCTGTGTGGAAATCAATATATCCTATACCTGTCTTTCTCTCTCTACTCCTATAGTTAAGATGAAGATTTTGTTCTCATTTGCCCAGAAAAGTTCTAGTCGTGCTGGTGTCTCAGAGTTCCACTTGGTTTAGAATTTGTTCCTTTTTCAATGAAGATTTTAACAATTTCATTTGTAATAAAATACAATTTTAAGAACACTGGAGGCAATTCTATGAAAAGGTTTTAAACATTATGTTGGAAAAAATAACATTCTTTAGATATCTGTGACATAGTAGAAGAAAATTTTTAAAATGCATAAAAATGTACAAGGATACTTATCTTGGTTTTGTAGAGGGTTGCCTGGCCAATGAATATATGTATTTTTTAAAATTTTGTTTGAATTTCATATATTGTTTTAAGAAAGAATTTTATTTCTGAATTTTAATTTTTATTAGTATTAGATTATTTTATTTGTATACTAATATTAATTCATATAATTCCAATTTCTTGTTAATCGATTCACATTTTAAATATATGATTGTCATTATTTATTTTAAGTCTTCTTTCCATTCTCAACATTGTCTAGTTTGGGCCATACATAGTGTGATTACTCGAGTTTTATCACTGGTTTTCCCACCTGATTTAATGAAATCTTACCCATCATTACTACTTGCTTACAGGGGTCCACAGAAAACCCTGGGTATTTAACTTGCTAGTATACCTCACTCTCCAGTGGCCCAAAGGAGGTAGATTCTGCAGATCATCAGAAAGTTGATATTTGCTATAGTGTAGCTCAGAGACAGCATGTGTTAGGTCACAGATTTGATCCTCAGAGCCACCAAAAAAGTAAAAGACAAAAGAGAAGGAAAGTGTTGGCAACTAGTTCATGTAATAAGCCCTATGAAACTGTCCTTCAGAGGAAGGAGCTGAAGGTTATTCCTCAATTGCTGCACAGGATCCTAGCTGAGATGGTCTTGATCATGGAGGACAATTTGAGAAAGTGCTTGTGGTCCCTTGAAATTTTGACTGTGGAGAAGAAAAACTACCAACATTTGCCATCATGAAGGGAAATGAGAAAGGAAGGTGAAGCCAAGCAGAACCACGTGTAACATCTAGTTCACAAGCCAAAGAAAGACGAGAGGAAAAGAGCAGGGGAAGTAGGATCAGCCAGGAGAGGTCGAATTGTACTCCAGCATGCTGCCAAATCTACTGCCTGGCAGACTGAGTGTAGGAGTTCAGTAATGATCCCACAGTGGAAGCTTTGTCCTGCTCCCACAAACTGAAACCCCGAAGCTATCAGACTTCTCAAGTGGGCAGTATTATCAAATGCCAATGTAACAATCAGAAGGTAAAATTTTTCTGAGTTGTCCAAAGCCAGGATACTTTCTATTGATGGTAAATACTCCTTCAGAGCAATAAGAAAAGTGAAAATGGGAAGATCAGAGTGGAGTTGATAGGAATATTTGGCGGTCACAAGCCTTTTATCCATATATTAAGTTCCCTGCCAATTGCTTAAAATTTAAAATATGAAAAGAAGTCCAAGACTCCCCTCTTCCATATTGATTCAAATTGAAAAGTAAAATCAAGAGAGCTTATGTTCTTTAACCCACTAGATGTTCTGTTCTCCCTGGTCTCATTTCCTGGCCCTCCTGACATTTGCAGAGTGAGTTCTGGATTGTGCAGAGTGAGAGCCTGGTATCATAAATGAAATCACTGACTCTATATCCCATTATATGAGTGAAAAACAAAAACAAAACAAATGATAAAAGCAATGGAATGTTAACACTGGCTCATAAAACCACCTTACTTTATTTTCCTGTAGAGTAAAGGGAGGAAATTTACCATGGATCTGGAACTAATACCTTTTTGCTGTAGTTTCCTTGGTAGCAGCATCAGAAAGCTGTGGAGGAATTATATGCATCACTGATTATGCAGCTTTTAGGCACTGTGAAAGAGCCATGGTTACTGTTCTTTCACCCACTTACAATAAATTTCTCTTCTTTGGCATTCAAACTATTGGGTGTAAAGACCATTGAGGCCTTTAGAATGTTTTGCTTTATTTTCTTAGTGCTCCCTAGTGCTTGGATCAGCTTCTAGGCAAAAATATAGCCTGCATGGCTTGTAAAACTGCTGCCAAGGGTGGGCTCATGAGTTGATTGTTTTTCTCACACACACGTGGGATCCACCTCTGAGCTTATGTAGTTGTTAGCAGCTAATTGGTCCTTGGAGAGAGGACCTCAGTTCCCCATTGGCTCTTGGCTAAGGGTTTCCATCAGTTCCATACTATGTGACCTCTCCAGCACAGCATTTAGCTTCATTTAAAAGCTTACAAGCTGTGATATCAAGAGAGACAGCCAACTAGGAAGATGCAGGCCATAACCTCTTGTAAATTAATCAAGAGGTGACGTGTCCTCTATATTACCATCCATTGACTGGACTGAAGAGGAAGCAGAATTTCCACTGGGAAGTAAATACAAGGAGGTAGGAATCAATATCAGGGCCATCTTTGAAGCTTCCAACTCCAGAAAGTCAAGAAACAGAGTTCTGTTGTGTACTGTGACCCAAACTTTCAGAATGTGACTTACTACCAGTCCTCCTGTTATTACATAAGCATATTTCACATTTTCATTTCATACTATGTAAATTATTATCAGACTAGAATGATTCTCAACTCATGTATAAACATAGCCAAGGACAAATCCGAAGACAGAGGATGCAGTTAACTATGTACAGATTTATGCCCCACAGGAAGTATAGAAAATAAAATAGGTGCTGTGCTAAGCTGCTAAATTATAGGTAATCTATTCACAACAGTAAATAAAACCCACCTCATTTTCCAGCCCCAATTCATTTCAGACCCTAACTTCATCAGGCAGGGATTGACCTCAAAATGGGTTCAAGCAATTCTGAGTTACCCAGCACTTATAATAAACATGTATTTAAAGCTCAAGGATGGTAGGAATACTTTGTTGGAGGGGAAATAACTAAAACTTTTATATTTTATGGAACAAAAAATCACTGGGGGGTCATTATGAAAAATAGAATTTTGTTGAAATTCTTTAGGCATATTTTTTGATTAAATGTTGTTTGTAATTATGGATGGGGCATCATAAGCTTTTCAATAGAGCCTCTAAAAGTCTTAATTGGAGTTTAGGCTCAAGAATGCTAGAAAGAGACATGAAATAAACATAGAGTTCTGGAGGTTTATTGGCTGAAAATGCCTGTAGAGATAAAACAGAGAGGTAGTCTCACATTAGGCATAAATGATGAGTCCCTTCTTACAGTGTGCTGAGTCATGGACTGAGGTCACTTAAGAACATAACCTCAGGGCTGGAGGGTTAGCTCAGTGGTTCCGGCGCCTGCCTCGCAAGCACAAGGTCCTGAGTTCGATCCCCGGTACCCACATACAATGCTGGGCATGGAGACTCACGCCCACCAGCAATCAACACCACATACCACAATGCTGGGCGTGGTGGCTCACGCCTGTAATCCCAGCACTCAGGAGGCAGAGACAGGAGGATTGCTGAGTGCGCGGCTTGCCTGGACTACATAGTGAGCTCAGAGCCAGCCTGAACTCCAAAGCGAGACCCTGTCTCAAAAAAAAAAAAAAAAAGAACATAACCTCAGTTCAAAGGCTGAGACATATCCTGGCAGTGTTAACAATTTGTAAGTTCTTTCATTAGTGAGAAATCCAAGTAATGTATCTCTGTGGTTGCCACATGGGATTGTATGTTTATGCCTCCCCTCTTCTCTGCAAATTTGACCTGTTTTCCTGGTCATTCCTGAAACGTTACCTCATTTTTAAAATTTTGATTTTGTCTGTTTTTCATGCTTTTCTGCTCCTCTATGTCTTAATCTTGCTTATGACATTGATATGTCATTTAGGGGCATGGAACACAAATAATTACAATTTAGTTTTCCATGCCTAACTGATTTATTACATTTTCCACCTAAAAATTCCCAGGAAATAGACTTTGGTTAAGTAGTCACAAAAGAAACATCAGCTATGTTGGGGGAAGAGCTACACTTTATAGAGGCTGTTAACAAAGTAATGGACAATTTTGCTAATTTTTATGATTCATCACAGTGAAAATTATTTAATTTGTGTAAACTTAATGCGTACATTGGGCAGTTTTCTTGAATGGCTGTCCTCAAGTGGTGACTTAGAAAATCAGGCCTTATCTCCCTCATAGCTCTGATAGCTTCATGAAGTATCCAGTGTCCCTCAGAGGATGCAGTGAAGAAGATATATCTGCTCTCAGGGTGAGGAAGTAGCTCAGTGGCACAGCACTTGCCTAGCATGCGTGTGCAATCCTCAGTACTGAAAAACAAAAACCAAAGATATATCTACTCTCAAATGCCTGTGAGTGGAAGAGATATATTACACTGGTGAGAACTAATCATATGTCTCCATATCCCAGGCAAGAGGGCTGGGAAGTATAGTCTGACTCTGTACTCAGAAAGAACTAACATATTTGATATATGCAGCCAGTTTGGGCCATGTCTGCTCTTTGAGTCATCAAATACCAGTTTTGTGCTTTCTTCTATACATTCAATACATCCAATTAGTCTCTGCTTTTAGCTCTAATTTCAGGATGTCTAAATGATAGGCTGGTCTCTACTGTAGCTCCACAGCATATACTAAAAAGATATGGTATTGGTTTGTGGCCCTCTACCTTCACCCATAACACTCAGTAGCAGAACAAGGACAGGGCAATACTATAAATAGTCTTTAAAAATACTGCTATGGTGGAAAACACAAGAAAATCCTTAGGGTACAGCACTTCTAAAGTTCCACTGAGCCACTGAGGATGTGCTACTGTAGAGCAGAAGTCCACTGACTGGAGTCAATTTCTATCACCTTGATGATCTTTTTTTTCCCACTGATATCTGTAGTTCTGGCTCTTCCCTGCCTATGATTTTCTACGGCCTCTTCTGAACTGTGTATTAGTACCAGGTTGTCCTTGGCTGTTGTAAAGTTTTCAGAACTTTACCTTCTTATGTAAGTTGGAAACCTCAGCTTTTTATAAGTTTCAAAAGTCCAACATTCCCATTTCACAGACTCTTGGCACCTGGTAATATATTTAATCTCAGAAATTAATAGCTCTCTATGTATGAGTATTCATTTTCAGTCATTACCGTATACCTACCAAACCCAGATATTTTTCCTAGATATAATTGTCAAGTGTGTTTTCCTGCTTTTCACCCACTCAGCTTAATGGTTGCAACCCTAGGGCTATCAGGCTAGAGTAGGAAACTATACTGCAGATATAATTTCTGCTGGAAACTGAGTCATTCTCTTCAACACTCCCTAGGCTTTCTCTCTCTTTTTAAATCAAATCTTCTATGATTTGGAGTATAAGAATAATTGACTTTTCCATCCAACAAGACTTTGGTTTTGGTACTTTTCTATTTCCTTTAATTTTCTTTTTCCAAACTAAGTACTGTTCTTTGAGCCCATTTCTTTTCTCCTAGCAGTCAGAAACAACAATAAAAACTATTAATTCTCTTTTCCAACCACTTTCTCTAAGCCTACATGTTAACCAGATATATGGTACGCCTTCCATTTTGTAGCAGATGACAGACAGGCTTATCAGATGTTATGCCATTGTATAATGTGACTATCTAGGCACTTTACCTAAAATTGCTGCATTCTCCCTATCTGCTGAACAATTGCTAAGCTGTAAACATGTATCTTAGGTTTTTCTTATAACTGTGGCCTGTTTTTTTTAAAAAATTGAATTCTTTATTGGTACAATTTATATACATCTCACAATCACATATAACACTGGGGAATTTGTACCAGTATATGACACAAGTTAATTCTCATTTTTACCCATATCCCTACACACCCACACCTCCCCACCCCCTTTATACATACTCTTTTATTTTCTTTCTGAATCATATTTATTCCTTCCCCACATTACATTCCCACACCAAATTTCCTATGGAAATTTTCCGCTCTATAAAAGCTGTCATACTTTCTAGAGCTCATTTGCATCTACAGGAGTTCATGTCAAAGAGAAGATCCGGTATTTGCCTATCTGTGATCTATTTATTTCACTTATTAGTATATCCTCCAGGTGTCTCCATTTGCACATAAATGGATCGATCTTGTAACTGTGGCCTGTTTTAACTAACCAATTTCTGTGGCAGGACAAGTGTAACAAAAAAATCACCAAATCTCAGTAGCTTATGACAATATAAGTTTCTTTTCTGCCTGGGCAGAGTCAACTGCAAATGTCCTTGGGCAAAGTCAACTGCAGAAGCTCTTCTCTAGTGTTAACCCAAAGACTCAAGTTTTCTACATGGTACTTCTACCATCTGTAGTACATGAACTCTACAAGTACCTTATGAGAGAAAAAGAAACTGCTTTGGACTGGATGAGGAAAATGACTTCTGTTTATCTTTCACTGGAGAGGAAGGTCATGGTGGGCACATGGCTGCTAGGAGATTTACTTTCATTTTGGGCTCAGAAATTTTTTAGAAAGCATGTTTAAGAAATATCAAGTCAGTCTCTGCTGTATTATTTTATAAAAGGGTGAATAAAGGGAGGCTATGAAAGCTATACAGAGTTCAGAATAAGAAAGGTGGATTTATACCTTATAGATGAATAAACAGGCTTAGAGAAGCTAAGAAAATTGACTGTGGCCACGAAATCCAAACAAGTAGAATTCAGCACCAAATCCGAGTCTACTTGACCTGAGGTCCCAGAGAGTTACTACTGCAGTCTAGTTTTCTTTGTAGTTTTCAGAAATTGCAATTACAGCACTACTTACGTCTTTATGTATATAGTTGGCCAATTTAAATCACTTAGGCTGGTATCTCTCATTTTATCTGCGTTATAATACTTGCATAGATTTTTTAGAACCCATGACTAAGTATAAACATTGAAAAGATTTACATATACTTGTCTGCCAATAATTTAATTTTCTTTTTGTAAAAGTTCATTTAATATCCTTAAGTATTTACTTAAGATGGAAAAGAAAAGTTTCTCTTTCCCCTTATAGATCCATCGGTTTATTTTCTTTCTTCTAACTTCAAACAATGGAGTTAGAAACAGAATCATACAGGAGATTCTATTATTTTTCTATTATGGGTTAAACATAAACTATAACCCGATTCTTGTTCAGAATCTTTCATTTGTTCTGCTTTTGCTTTTGTAGGGGGCAATAATAAAAACCTCTATGGTGTCCCTTTTTATATCTATGATTTTCTATTGCAAAATCTTGACTCATAAAAAGAAAATAAAAACCTGGAATTAAATTTCTTATTGCCTTTGTTCATCTTATCAATTGTCTGCTGAATGGCTGGTTTAATGGAAAAACTCCCTAAAGCCATATAGTATATTGATCAATCTACTTGGCTATTTTCAGTATTTTTTTCAGATGTGAAGACACAAGATAAGATTTTTCTTATTAAAGTGACAAGGAACACAATTATGCTGATCTTAGATTTTGAAGGAAAAAAACCAATGCCTGTTATGTAACTTGGATATTAATGCTACATACAGCTTTTGGAGTCACTTTCTGACAACAGTGATTTTACCTGATATCTGTGACCAAAGTTAAAAAAAAAAAAAACTTGGTTGGTGGCCTTGGAATTCTAGCTCTTACATATCTGTCTGGCTCCTTCATAATGAACCCAGAGTTCACAATTGGGCTGTTTGTGTGTTTAGAACAAAGTGATTAAAAAAAAAATCAAAGGAGAGGACAATTCATTTATTCTCATAAATTCCATCCTCACTTTGATTTCCTCATTCTCCATTCTGTACATAGAAAACAAAGACTTTAAGACTTTAATTCCATACCTGTGGACTTTGCAGGTAGAATACTGAATGGTTTTCTACTTGTTCTTTCTGGAAATGCGTTTGATTGACTGGTACTTTGTTTTTACCCTATTCAAGCACAAAAACTCTGTCCTTTGGGAAAGTACACATATTAGGGTAGCATAAATCTCCATTTGTCTTGAATCAAAAGTTAGACATTTAGCTGCTCAGTGAGAAACATACATGCTTTTTTCAGTTACAGCTGCTCTGTACTCAATGTCCTTGTGGCCAAGGAGCTTGGACAGTCCCTGCAGTAGTATGCAGATGAGGCAGGAGAATAGGCCACAGACTATAAACACAATTCAGACATGTCTGGGCACACCTGGTGTACTAGTAAAGTTTTTTCTCCTAAAGAGCTTTTCTGAAAGACTGAGATTGCTAAGAAAATACTTGTCCTAAAAAATATGACCCTGTAACAGATTCTTGGTTGTTTGAATGGATGTGAGATACTAAAAATAGCCTCAAAACTTGGACTTTCATTTGATCTGTAATTAAGACCTCACTGGATTTGGGCTTCAGTCCTGTGGAATGCATATTAATCCCCCAAGACCTGGTTTATGCAAGTTTGGATGCACAAACAGCATTTTCCTAGAGCACTCTCAAACACTGCGATGGGGTGGGTGACAGAGCCTTCACATACAGTGAGTGATGGGTGTGATTCTAAATGTGATATTCAGCCCAAGATTTCTGATCCCTGGTTACCCATTCAAACATCAAACTGATATTTAGTTGAAGTGTAATGCAGATATAATTAATGTGTTAAGTTAATTAGCCTTATGGTGATTATGAGGTGGGCCTAAATGATCAGAGAAGATTTTTTTTTAAGGCAAAGAGTTGTCTATAGATAGGACCAGAAGAGGAAATCAGAGATTTAGGGTCCAAAGGGTTAAAGGTAAAGCAGCTACTCGACAAGGAGTGTGGGTGTCCTAAGATCTGAAAGGAGCCCCTGGCTAACAACCAGGAAAGAAATCTCAGTGCATAACTTGCCGACAACCTGAATAACTGGATTCTTCCCTAACACCTCTTGATACAAACCCAATGCAGTTGGACATCTTGATTTCTGACTCAGGAGACTAAGCAGAGAAATCAGTAAAAAAGCACACTTGAAAAATCTGAGTATCCAAGTTGTCAGTAAAATCACTAAACTTTTGATCCATAGAAGTGTGAGAGAATCAATATTGTTTTAAGTTGCTACATTTATGGTGATTATGTCGCAACAGAAAACTAATATAACACTATCATGAGGCATGGTATCTTGGGATTCAGGTCTTAGCTATGCTGGGAGCCTACAAAACATTCCCAGAAATTCTCCTGAATAGAGAAACAGTGAAATTTGGATTATCAAAATTCATATGAGTCACCAGAATCTATAGCCTGATGAAGTCCAGGTAAATTTCCACATCTCCTAAAGTTCAGGTTAGTTCAATTCGCCAAAAGGAACCCAGGTTTCTTTTTCATTTGTTTTATTTTGTTTTGCTTCTTTTTCTTATTTACTTATCCTACTTATTAAACTCTTCTCTTTTTTCATGAACCCTAAACTCTTCTGGGAGATGCCATGGCAAATAAGTATATTTTTGGATGATTAAGATAGATACTTCTTTTTCTTTATAATTAAGTCTTTGCTACCAAGATAAAATAGGAACTATTTTTGAGAGATAGATTATTTCTTCCAATATAATTTGGTCATCACAAACTTTTTATTAAAAATCAGTGAGAGCACATTTTATACTGGATTTTTAACAAAAGAAATTGAAAACATGAAATCATATGATCTTTTTGCCAAGATGCAGATTCATGTACAAACAAAAGCACTATAATTTTATTTGAATTTATTCATTTTCGTATTGTAAATTTATAAAAGTATTCTGGTACAATTTTTATTTTTTTGAGACAGGGTCTCGCTTTGTAGTTCAGGCTGGTTCTGAGCTCACTATGTAGCCCAGGCAAGCCTTGAACTCAGCAATCCTCCTGCCTCTGCCTCCCATGTGCTGGGATTATGGGCGCGCCCGGCTGGGGTACAATTCTTAACAGATCTCTTTCATTTCTGCATATCTTCTAACCTCATGAACAGCTTTAGTTCTGGAATATCTTTTCAAGTGAGCTTATATGACAAACTGCTTGGGAAGATAAAGGTAGTGTTTCCTCCCAAGAAATTCTAGATTTATTTTGCTCTCCAAGGTAATAAAGATACTGTCCCGTTCCAGAGTAAAACATAGACATGTTTGCTGTCAGTCCTCTTTGTAAGTTTGTTTTCTCCTAAACAGAATCCAAGTTGTCAGAATCTTTCAGGTTGCAGCACAGAAAGTGCTGAATACCTGGAAACCCCTGACTCTGAAGCAACTTCTCATCCTAGTGAGCTGTGTCCACCTGAGATGCTCTATGCCAGCAGTGTGAGATTTGGAAGACCAGGGAACTAATGTAAACTCATCTTCTGCTGCCCTCTGTGCTGTGAAAATCAAGTTCCTTAGTCCTGATTTAGAAGTTTTTTTGTGTTTTCATCTAGAACCTTTAAAAGTGTAGCAGACTGAATTGTTGGGTGGCAAACAGAAAAATCTCAGCCACTTTTCAGTTTTTTTTTTTTTTTTTTTGAGACAGGGTCTCGTTTTGTAGTTCAGGCTGGCCCTGAGCTCACTATGTAGCCAAGGCAAGCCTGGAACTCAGCAATCCTCCTGCCTCTGCCTACCAAGTGCTGGGATGACAGGCGTGAGCCACCACGCCCGGCACTGTGGTATGTGGTATTGATTGCTGGTGGGCGTGAGTCACCATGCCCAGCATTGTATGTGGCTACTGGGATCGAACTCAGGACCTTGCGCTTGCGAGGCAGGTGCCGGAACCACTGAGCTAAATCTCCGGCTCTTTAGCTCTTTACAAATATAAGTAGCAATTGCTGGAACTGTGGTTGGAAAAATGTCTATTTTAGGTGAAAGCAATGGAACACACCCATAAACTTCCTCTAAAATTCTACAGCATTTTGTGAAATGGCTAATTCAAAAAGAAATCAAGTTATAAAAATAGTTTTTGAGAATTGGTATTTCTGATTTCCATTGAGCCTTTTGTTGTTGATTTTCACATGTTACTTGAAGGTAAATGGCTTAATTTCTAAACATTTAGGAATTTTTCTAAATATTATGCTGCTTTTCTTTAATTCCACTGTGATCAAAAACCATAGTCTAGGGCCGGAGGGTTAGCTCAGTGGTTCTGGCGCCTGCCTCGCAAGCGTAAGGACCTGAGTTCGATCCCCGGTTACCACATATAATGCTGGGCGTGGTGGCTCAGGCCTGTAATCCCAGCACTCGGGAGGCAGAGACAGGAGGATTGCTGAGTTCGAGGCTTGCCTGGGCTACATAGTGAGCTCAGGGCCAGCCTGAACTACAAAGCAAGACCCTGTCTCCAAAAAGAAAAAAAAAAAAAAAAAAACATAGTCTATGAATTCAACTCTTTGAAATCTGTTAACATTTGCTTTGGTATATTTTGGTTTATATTTATATGCATTAAAATGTATAGCAGGCAATTTTTCTCTGTCTCATTGTCCTTATATTACCTAGGCTAAGGTCATGTTTAAATCGTCCATATTTTTACTGTTGTCAATTTTTTCTCTGCTTGTTTTGTCAGTTATTGTAACATCTCAACATGGTTATATATTTGTCTTTTTCCCTTCTAATGAGGTGATACAAAGTTAAAAATGTTTATCTCAGGCAGAGACAGGAGGATTGCTGAGTTCTAGGCTTGCCTGGGCTACATAGTGAGCTCAGAGCTAGCCTGAACTACAAAGTGAGACCCTGTCACAAAAAAAAAAAAAGTTTATTTTCCATTTAATGGCTTGTTTTATAATTTTAAAATATCACTACTTTTTGTTAATTATATTAAGGTCTGCTTGCTTGGTATTAATGTAATATTAGATTTCTTTTGTTTGATTTATTTACCATTCCTTTTACTTTAAAGTTTTCTGTGTTCTTCATATATTTGAAGAATGTATCTCATAAGCAGAATATAGTTGTATCTTGATTCTTTCCTTTTTATACTGTTTTACAGTCTTTGTTTTTTAAGTCCATGGTTCATTTACATATCATGTAACTACGATACAGTTGGATTTATATACCAATGCCATTTGTGTGTTGCAACTGATCTTGAAACTTTATTTTTCCTTTCTATAATTATTTCATTTTAATCAAGAATTGGCTTTTAGTTGTACATTTAAAATGACTTTTTGTGGTTTACATTTAATATACACAACTATATTCTATTGCAATTTATTTTAAATTAGTAAGTACCAGTTACTATGAGCCCTCAGAAGTGTAATTCCATTTACCCATCTGCTGCTATTTTTCTAGTGTTGTCTTATATTTTAGTATGATGAGACTTTAATGAGTTGACAGAAACTTGAATGTATCCTTTACACCCTTTTCTTAATTTCTTTCTTGCTTAAGATTTTGAGGCTTATTTCCAAACCCATTTGACAACACTGAACTCTGACCTTTTCTCCTTTTGTCCAATAAGACTGCCATTTTTACTTTTTGTTATCTTTTCCCTTCATCACAATTTGAAAAATGTCCTGGGGGAAAAAAGCCACATCATGAATATAGAACTCACAATATGTACTTCCTTTTTTTTTTTTAGGGAATTAATATGTCTAGTCTGTACTACCTTCTTGCCAGTGCTTAAATAAGTTGATTATACATTTTATCCACCTTTCATAGCTGCTTTTGATGGAAAGGGTAATAGAATACCAGTTATTTTATCATGAATGGCTGAAATTGGAAATCTCTAGGAATATTTTTATAAATAGAAATTTTCTGTCTTCTACCATTGGTATAAAAATGAAATAATTCATGTAAATGTACAATTATTTTCAAAATCATGGTTTTAAAAATAATAAAATGATACCATAGCATTCTCCACTGTTGACTAATTACTATTTTTAGTATATCTATGAACTCATGGATTTTAAACATATTTTCTGTGGTTTGATCCATTCTAAGTATTATTTTAATGTAGTTCAACTTGCTCTATTGTTGATCACTTCTGAGTCTTTTTATATGATCCTAAGCACCTTTGAATTTTTTTTGTTATTATATATATGACAGGATAGTGATGTTTTTTCTAAACCTAGAATCAGCTATTTATTTAATGTGTGCAAGACAGAGCAGCACTTCAAGCCCTAAAAGCAAACAACTTCCAACCCAGAATAACATATCCAACAAAACTTTCCTTCAAAACAGGTGGAGAAGTAAGGACAGTTCATAAAAAAGAACAACTGAAGAAATTTATGAATATTAAACCAGCACTCCAGAAAATACTGAAGAATATCCTAGGTAGAAATGATAAATTTAAACAAAAAAGAAGTTAGAGTGAAAACTCCAAGGAAAGTTGATGGATAAACCATAAAAAGAAAAAAAGAAAAAAGAAGAGTTAAGAGAGAAAAAGCACAATGACTTTCAGGAACATCGCTCAATGTTAATGACCTCAATTTTCCAATGTAAAACACACACACACACACACACACACACACACACACATTGGCAGACTTGATCAAAAACAGAATCCAACAATGTGTTGCCTTCAAGAAACTTGGCTACTGTGGGATCCAAGGAAAGGGAACATAACTAGGCCTTTTGGATTTAGGTTCTAGTCTCCTGTGAGTCTACAGCACACAGCAAAATAATATCTAGATAGAAGTGAGTCTTAGAGAAACTGAGCTTGGGCCTGATCCATGCTACTCTGGGGTCAAAAGACCCCAGGCCCCAGCCTGCCACAACTTTTATTCAGGGCCTTGCTAGTAACAAAAATGTAACAAAGACTCAGAAAGCAGGGTAAGCACAGTAATGGGGCAGTTCCACCTTGAAGCATCACAGCATATAGGATGACCAAAGTCCTGTTGTTCTCCAAGGTGAAGGTGAGCTGAGTGCAAAGTCTAGGCAGCCAGTAAGGGCATTCCAATTATCTCTTCCAAACAGGATTCTTTTGCAACATAGTTATGTCCAAGGTCTGTCTGCAGAAAGGACTGGTCAGTTTTGACCTTCCTATTATTTCTGCCAAACAAGATTGTTCCCAATAGTCTACTAAGAAGAGATTCAGAGAATAAAAAAATCAAAGAATGGAAACAAAATTCCATGCACCAGGACCCTGAAAACAAGCAGAGATAGCAACTGTCATCTCAGACAATATAAGCTTGAAGCTAAAACTCATCAAAAAAGAAGAAGTTCACTAGCTACTAGCTAAGAGAGCAATCCAACAAGAAGAGTTAATGCTTTTAAATATTTATGCACCGAATACCGGAGCATGTATCTTTATAAGATAAATACTGCTGAACATAAAAGATCAAATAAATACTAATACAAATAGGGATCTTAATGCCTCACTGTCACAAAGAGATAAATCAAATATAGAAAAATCAATAAATGTAAGAGCTAAACCAAACCTATGAACATATGGTCTTAGTAGATATTTAGATAAATATTAAATTAGATAGATATCTTAGTAGATATTTTCACCTTAGAGAAACGTGATATACATTCTTTTCTGTAGCATGTGCTATTTTTCTCCAAAACAAACCATCATATGAGTCCATAAAGCCTGGTTAAATAAATATAAAATGATCAAAATCACCCCATCCTTCAGACCACTGAACAATGAAAGTAGAAATTAATCACAGAAAATGTAGAAGGCAGTAGAAACCCAATAACACACTCCTGAACACACAATGGGTCACAGAAGAAATCAAGAAATATATTACACAATTTCTGGAAGTTAATGACAATGTCTGTACAACCTACTGAAACCTATGAGACAGTGAAAGCAGTTCTAAGAGGGAAGTTCATTGAAATCAATGTTCACATTAGGAAAATGGTGAGCTCAAATAACTTAATAAGGAGTCTTAACAGACTTGAGAACTAACAACTAATCCAGGCTCAAACTGAAATTAAGGAAGAAAAAACATAATGATCAAAGTGAAAATCAATGAAATTGAGACTAAAAAAACCCCACAAAGAATTAGTGAATGGAAAAGCTGGTTCTTTGAACAAACTAGATAAATGCTCAGTCAAACTTACAAAGAAGGAGACAAAAGACCAACATCAATGCAGTTAGAAATGGAAAAAGGCAAAATCACAACAGAAACCTTTGAAATCCAGAAGATAATACGTACTATGAAAAACTGTCTTCCAACAGATTGGAAAAATCTTGAAAAAATGGACAAATTGGTAAACTCAGGTAAAGACAACCCAAGAAGACACAACAATGCTGAACAATCCAAAAACAAGCAAGAAAATTTAGATAGTAATTTAAAAAACCTACCAACTAAAAACAGTCTAGGATCAATGGATTAGGTGCTGAATTCTACAAAATCTTGAAGAATATTATATCACCAGGGGCCAGAGGGTTAGCTCAGTGGTTCCGGCACCAGCCTCGCAAGCGCAAGGACCTGAGTTCGATCCCCGGCAACCACATACAATGCTGAGCTTGGAGACTCACGCCCACCAACAATCAACACCGCATACCACAGTGCCGGGCATGGTGGCTCACGCCTGTGGTCCCAGCACTCGGGAGGCAGAGACAGGAGGATTGCTGAGTTCGCGGCGGTTTGCCTGGGCTACATAGTGAGCTCAGGGCCAGCCTGAACTACAAAGCGAGACCCTGTCTCAAAAAAAAAGCCAAAAAAAAAAAAAAGAATATTATATCACCAAAACAACTTAAATTCTCCGATAAAAGTGAAAGGGATGGAGCCCTTCCAGACACATTTATGGAAGCCAGTAAAACTGATCCAACACCAGAGAGTGAACTGAAAAAGAAAACTATAGGTCAGTCTCTTTAATGAACATAAATACAGAAGTCCTTAACAAGATAATAGCAAACAGAATGCAATACATTATCAAAAGGATCACATCATGGCCAAGTAAGTTCCATCACTGAGTTGCCCAGATAGTTCAACATATACAAATCAATAAACATAATACATGAGAAAGAACAAGCAAGGACAAAAACATATAATCATATCAGTAGATGTATAAAAGATCAGACAAAAGCTAGTACCCCTTCATGGTAAGAACCTTGAAGAAAGTAGGTATAGAAGGACCATACCTGAATTTGAAAAAAGCTATTTATGACAAACTAATAGCCAACACTGAATGAGGCAAACCAGAAAGCATTCCCTTTAAAATCAGGAACAAGACAAGGATGTCCATTATCACCACTTCTATTTAACACAGTAACAAATCATTAGCCAGAGCAATTGGGCAAGAGAAAAAATTAAAAGGAATATACATATGAAAGAAAGGGAAAAATCAAATTATCAGTAGTTGCAGATGACATGATACTGTACATAGAATACCCAGAGGATTCCACCAAAAAGCTCTTGAAGAGCCAATTTCAGCAATGGAGTAGGTTGCAAAATCAACACACAAAACTCAGTAATATTTATGTGCATCAATAATGAACTCAATGAGAAAAAAATTATGGGAATAATACCAGTCACAGTAGTATCAAGAAAAATTAAATACTTAGCAATTAGCTTAACCAAGGATGTGGAAAGCCTTTACAAAGAAAAATGCAGTACTATGAAGAATGAGTTTTTTCTATCAGAAAATACAAAGATGTCCCTAGTTTCTGGATTGTTAGAACCAATACTGTCAAAATGGCCATACTCTCAAACTATTATGCAGGTTCAATTCAATCCCACTCAAAATACCAACAGCATTTTTCAAAGAGGTAGTGAAAACAATCATAAAATTCACATGGAACCAGAAGAGACCCATAATAGCCAAGCAGTCTTGAGCAACAAGAGCAAACCTGGAGGCATAACAGTTTCTGACTTCAAGCTGCACTACAAAGCACAAGTGATAATAACTGTGTGGTACTTACACAAACTAGACATGTGGATCAGTGGAACAGAAATGAAGATACAGAAATACTCAGCTATTTGCTTTTTTTTGAGACAGGGTCTCGCTTTGTAGTTCAGGTTGGCCCTGAGCTCACTATGTAGCCCAGTCAAGCCTGGAACTCAGCAATCCTCCTGCCTCTGCCTCCCGAGTGCTGGGATGACAGGCATGAGCCACCATGCCTGGCACTGTGGTATATGGTATTGATTGCTGGTTGATTGTTGGTGGGCGTGAGTCACCACACCCAGCATTGTATGTGACTGCCGGGATCAAACTCAGGACCTGTGCTTGTGAGGCAGGCGCCGGAACCACTGAGCTAAATCTCCGGAACCACTGAGCTAAATCTCCAGCACTCAGCTATTTGCTTTTTGACAGAAGGGCCAAAAACACGTTGGAAGAAAGAAAGCCTAATCTTGCTGGGAAAACTGACTGTAGAAGATTGAAGCTAGATCATATTTCTCACTGTGTATTAAATTAAAATAAAAATGGATCAAAGACCTATATATTAAAACAGAAACATTGAACCTACTGAAAGAAAAAAATATGTAAAACTCTTGCAGTCACAGGTACAGGGAAAGACTTTCTAAACACAAGTCCAATTGCACAAGAAATAATAGAATCAACAAACGAGGTTACATCAAATTAAAAAGTTTCTGTACAGCAAAGGAATCAGTAGAGCGAAGAGACAACCTATAGTATTTGAAAATAATTTTGCGAACTACTCCTCAGACAGAGAACTAGTATCTAGAAAATATAAATAACTAAAAAAAATTAGAACACTTAAAATAAAAGCTCCAGTCAAGAAATGGGCAAATGAAAAGAACAGACACTTCTCAGAATAAGAAGCACAAAGGTCAACAAACATATGAAAAATGTTCAGCATTCTTAGGGCATTAGAAACAATGTAAATTAAAATATTGCTAAGATTTCATCTTAAACCAGGGAAAATAATAGTCATCAAGCAGTCAAATTGCTGGAGCCAGCCGGACAAAACAGCGGGGTCATGAAGTCGAGGGGCGCGGATTAAGAAAAGAAAAGAAGACAGGAAAATGGGCTCGGGAGGACCTCTCAGTCAGTACTGAGTAGGCCCTGAGTTTATTCTTCAGTACTCTTTATAGTATTTCTAACTACAGTGCTTACGTGCAAGGCTTTCAATGGACAATGTAGTTAGTGGTTAACATATAGGTTTAGCATGATTAGAATCTAAATCTACAGGAACTCAAAATACAAAGATAACTTTGGCAGAGAGTACTTAAAAACTTCCTGGAATGTGCTCTCTGCTCCTAAAACTTCTCCCCAGGTAATCTGCA
>PVIC010033614.1:0-20033 GCA_004025085.1 Thryonomys swinderianus | reverse complement strand
GACAATATGAGACAATGTAAGAGAAGGTTCCAAATTTCTCAGTTCCTTGTGATCTTAGCTATCACTAATCAAGAAATTTAAACTTAGTGGGGGGTTTTTTGTTTTGTTTTGTTTTTGAGACAGGTTGTCCCTTTGTAGTTCAGGCTGGCCCTGAGCTCACTATGCAGCCCAGGCCAGTCTAGACCTCAGCAATCCTTCTCCTCTGCCTCCTGAGTGCTAGGATTCTAAGTGTGAGCTCCCACACCCTTTGGTACGTGGTACTGACTGCTGGTGGGCGTGAGTTACCACTCCTAGTATTTGTTTTATGTTGTTACCAGGATCGACCCACGGACCTTGCACTTGCTAGGCAGGCGCCAGAACCACTGAGCTAAATCTCCCACCCTCTCTCTGGTTTTTTTTGTTTGTTTATTTATTTATTTATTTTTTGAGACAGGTCTCCCTTTGTAGTTCAGGCTGGTCTGGAGCTCACTATGTAGCCCAGGCAAGCCTGGAACTCAGCAATCCTCCTGTCTCTGCCTCCAGAGGGCTGGGAATACAGGCGTGAGCCACCACGCCTGGCATTGTGGTACTGGTATTGATTGCTGGTGGGCGTGAGTCACCACGCCCAGCATTGTATGTGGTTACTGGGGATCGAACTCAGGACCTTGCGCTTGCAAGGCAGGCGCTGGAACCACTGAGCTAACCCTCCGGCCCCCTCTCTAGTTTTTTGATGGAGTCTCAGTATGAAGTTCAGGGCAGCCTTAAAATCCACTCCTAAATAACAGACATGGTTAAAAAGGACTTCACAATCAAAATTAGGTAATATTTAAGGCTGAACAACAAAGTATCTGTAGCAGTAGCCTAACTTGTAGTAGTAGTTACAACAAAATTAGGAGCCTTGGGCTGGGGATTTAGCTCAGTGGTTCTGGCATCTGCTTCACAAGCACGAGGTCCTGAATTCAATCCCGGTACCACATACCACAATGCCAGGCATAGTGGCTCACGCCTATAATCCCAGCACTCAGGAGACAGAGGCAGGAGAGTTGCTATGAGTTTGAGGCTAACTTGGACTACATACTGAGCTCAGGGCCAGCCTGAACTACAAAGCAAGACTCTGTCTCTAAAAAAAAATTAGGAGCCTTAAATATATTTTTTTAAAAACAAAAAAAGATTAAATATAAAGGCTAAAGGAGGACCGGGGATTTAGCTCAGTGGTTCCAGCGTCTGCCTGACAAGCCCAACATCCTGAATTTGATTCCCCTCTAACCACAAACCACAATGTTAAGCATGGTGGTTCATGCCTGCAATCCCAGCATTCGGGAGGCAGAGGCAGGAAGATTGCTCGAGTTCAAGGCTATCCTGGGCTACATAGTGAGTTCAGGGCCAGCCTGAAATACAAGGGAAGACCCTGTCTCAAAAACTAATAAACAGGGGCTGGAGATTTAGCTCAGTGGTTCCGGTGCCTGCCTAGCAAGAGCAAGGTCCCTGGTTTGATCCTGGTAACCACATACAATCATACCGGGAATGGTATCTCACAACCAGCAACAACCAGTACCACATACCACAATGCTGGGCATGGTGGCTCACACCTATATCCCAGCACTCAGGAGGCAGAGGCAGGAGGATTACTGTGAATTCGAGGCTAGCCTGGGCTACATAGTGAGCTCAGAGCCAGCCTGAACTACAAAGTGGGACCCTGTCTCAAAAAAAAAAAAATCATCAAAAGCATACAATAACCCCTGACTAACAGAGGATGCTGAGTGATAGCATCAAAAAAATAATTCTAAAAAAAGATATTCTGGTCACTTTACCCACAACTGTGTGTAAAAGTACAAATTACACCACAAATTAGAGTGCTCAAGATCAAAAGCAAAGAAAAACTTAAAGCTCAAGATAAGTGAGAGCAATCTAAAAATGTCATATTATTACCTCAGGTCAAAGAGATCCAAATTAAGTATAAGCATGTTTGAATCCTTTGAAAATATCTTCTTTGAACATGAACATAAATCATGGTAAAAATGTAAAAAATATATATATAACATAATTGTGCTTAAGTGATAAAGTTTAAGGGTTAAAACGAGGTGATTCTCCAGGGAACGTGATTAATGGCAGTCGTGTCTCAACCTTGTGCCCTTTCACATGGTATTTCTGGAACACAATTTTATTCAAAAGGCCTAGATGTTGCAACGTGCTTCAGAACTCATCCGAACTGGTAACTCAATCCCAGTGTCAATGATTTCAGAAAGTTTAGAGCTGGGCTGAGGCAGAACGCGATGCTTCGCAGTTCTCAATGCAACTGTCACCTGGCCACCAGCAGATGGGGTGCACTGTGCCCTCTTCACGACCTTCGTGCAGGAGACCACCTGAGAAGTGAAGCTGACGATGGATCCAGACACCGAGCATGCTTGGGCGGGGTCCAGGGACTGCCTTCTGTATTCATTTGTGCTCCGTCACAGAAAGAAGAATGTGCTTCAACTGAGCACTACAAAGGCAAATTTTCCACGGCAAATAAAATAACTTGCCATAAACACTTTTTACTTTCAAGGAATCAAGCTAAGGTAAATCCATGCTGACAGAGAATGAATCTGGCTGATGTGATATACAACTTACCTTCCCAAACTACCATAGCACCTATCATTCATTCTGTGTTTGGCTATGAGGCTTCCCAGAAAACCACTCTCATGTTCTCTGCCTCCCTGCTGCCCGGGTCTGCACTGCTCTGCCCAGGTTTCTGGTCCTTCATCACCTGGCCCCACCTACCTCCCTAAGCTCACTTCCTCAGCGACACTTGTCCCCTCAGAGCCCCAGTGCCCAGATTCTCCTCTCTCCCGGGTCTACTTCCTGCATGAAACCTCCTCCTACTAGTTCTCCTGACACTGACAGCTCCTTTTCTCTGCACTCCTACCCCTACTATGAAGTCGATTTGTATTACATTGCAAAATTCTTAAAACATTTCTTTTTAAAAAAATTTTTCTGAAGCCATGCATGATGGTCCACTCCTGAGGCTGAGTGGCAAGGGTCAGGATTGTTGTGAGTTCGAGCCCTGTCTAAACTACAGAGAGATCCAATCTCAAAACACAACAGCACTTCTCTATAGCACCAATTCCGCTTTGTTTCTTCATGATATATACAAAAATAAAATACATACATAACATAGGCCAGCATACCACCACGTGTACATAGAATATACACAATTCCCAGCCAGAACTATCATTCCATTTATTTCTCTCTACAAAGAAAAGCATAATTAACGTAGGAAAGTATATTATATTTCAATGAAAGATAAAAAACAGTAGGAGTATTACTATATTATAAAACATATCTGTGACTTTTTTTTTTTTCGAGACAGGGTCTCGCTTTGTAGTTCAGGCTGGCTCTGAGCTCACTATGGTGCCCAGGCAAGCCTCGAACTCAGCAATCCTCCTGTCTCTGCCTCCCGAGTGCTGGGATTGCAGGCGTGAGCCACCACCCCCGGCACTGTGGTATGTGGTATTGATTGCTGGTGGGCGTGAGTCACCACGCCTGGCATTGATTGTGGTTCCCAGGGAATCAAACTCAAAACCTTGCACTTGTGAGGCAGGCACTGGAACCACTGAGCTAAATCTCTGGCCCAAAACATATCTGTGACTTTTGAGTATATGCACATTATTTTTTAAAGTAAAGCATTAGTAAACTTTGGCATTTTATTAATATTAGTAAAGTACTTGTAATAAATGATTACATATACTGATCAATCCGCTACTCTATATATCATTGAGCGTCTAGACAAATGATTGTGTCTATCCCATTAATCAATTACACATAATTATCAGTTACTGCTGCAGCTGGATGACAACGATGATAACGACAGTGATGACACAAAACATGGCATGCAGCAAGTGACTCTCCTGACAGCCTCTTGAAGGCACAAATGACTCATGGGATGAGACTAATACTTCACAGCACAACATGGCAGCTCCTGCCTGACATTTGTGATGATCAGGATAGTTTTCATGGCAACCACCATGCAACTGTACACCTCTTGTGCAACAGTGTGGTTACTATCGCAATCTTGGGTAAACTTAGTAATCTGAATTTTATCTACCAGTGCAGCCAGAGAGCTTCTGCCCTACCCAGGAGAAAGTCTTCCGGTGACACTGCAAATCTTGTTCTATGCTCAAGTGGTTCTTTTACAGTAAGGAATACTGTGAGAGTCCTTCACTCACAATGAAAGTTCAAAGACAGGTTAAATACCCCTTATCCAAAGTGGCTTGGATCAGAAAGCTCTCAGATTTCAAAGATTTTCAGGTCCCACAGTTTTTTTGGTTTGTTTCATTTTGTTTGTGGATTTTGGAACTGCAAGAATAGGGATGTCATTTTTAATGTATGGAATCATTTTTGACATGCCTTAACTGCCAATCAAACATAGTCTATTATTTGATTTTATTGTATTTGAAATTCTAAAAATGTCATATGCTTCCCCTTTTAAAAAATCCTTTAAATATATGTCAGATGGCTTAGGTATAAATCCATCTCCAGGCCAAGAATCTTCTATTATTCTCTACTCCTCCGCCTTCCTAGCCTTCTTGGAGATCAATTTAAAATATATTTCTAAAATTTATTTTCCTCATTCATTTTGCCTACACAGTCACTATTTAGGAATCCTTGTAAAACTAGACTACTGTGGAGCTTAGGTCAGTCGGGCCCTGGAAACTTCTAAACATCAAACAAACAGCCCAAAAGAATGTCCTGTTCAACAGTTCCAAGGATGTCATTAATCGCTTCCATCTGGTTCTTCCCCTACCCCCATCAAGGCATCTGCTGTTTTCTACTTCATTTGCATTCTAAAGTAAAGCAAGAAAAACATAAAGTTGTACAATATTTATTTGTATCTAAATTTGCTTGATAGCCATATTGCTGTTTGTACCCTGGACTATTTTCAAGTAACATTTCATAGTGTAGCATATTAAGTCAATATACACACACACACACACACACACATATACGTACATATTTTTCTCTCTCTCTCTCTTTCTCTCCCTCTTCTTTTGGCAACAGGGATTTGCTTAGTCACTAAACTGGCCAGCCTGTGCTTGAACTTTGTATCTTCCAGCCTCAGCTCCCTAGCATGTTGGGATTACCAGCATATCCCACCACACCTGGTTTAAATTATATATACCTTTTTTTTTTAAGGATTTTTTTTTTTTTTTGAGACAGGGTCTCACTTTGTAGTTCAGGCTGGCCCTGAACTCACTATGTAACCCAGGCAAATCTCGAACTCACAGCAATCCTCCTACCTGTCTCCTGAGTGCTGGGATTACAGGCATGAGCAACCACGCCCAGGATTATGGTTATGTAGTACCAGGGATCGAACATGTTTGCCAGGCAGATGCTAGAACCACTGAGCTAAATCCCTGGCCCTAAATTGTACATACTTTTAAGTAAACTGCTTAGCAAAATTTTCACCTGGCCATAACACTATTTTCCTGATTCCCCATGAAAACCAAGGTCTTTGTGTCATGGTTCAATAATCCTTAAAACTTCTGAATGGCTTCATCTGTTGATTATCCTTACCTAAACTATTTCATTAAAAACTACATAATAGGAGGGCTAGGAATTTAGCTCAATTGGTACTGCACCAACCTTGGATGCACAAGTGTCCGAGTTCAATCCCTGGTACCACACACACAAAAAAAATTACATAAGAGGGGACAGAGATTTAGCTCGGTGGTTCTGGCACCTGCCTAGCAAGCACAAGGTCCCTGGTTTGATAACCACATACAATAATACCAGGCGTGGTAACTCACGCCCACCAGGGATCAGTGCCACATACCACAGTGCCAAGAAGTGGTGGCTCACTCCTGTAATCCCAGCACTTGGGAGGAAGAGGCAAGCAGATTGCTGAGTTCAAGGCTTTCCTGGGCTACACAGTGAGCTCAAGGCCAGCCTGAACTACAAAAGTGAGACCCTGTCTCAAAACAAACAAAAAAAAAGCAAAATAAATAAATAACTAAATAAAAATTTTAAAAATTAAAACCTAGGGGCTGGAGGGTTAGCTCAGTGGTTCCAGCACCTGCCTCACAAGCGCAAGGTCCTGAGTTCGATCCCCAGTAACCACATACAATGCTGGGCATGGAGACTCACACCCACCAGCAACAATACCAAATACCACAGTGCTGGGCGTGGTGGCTCACGCCTGTAATCCCAGCACTTGGGAGGCAGAGACAGGTGGATTGTTGAGTTCGAGGCTTACCTGGGCTACATTGTGAGCTCAGAGCCAGCCTGAACTATAAAGCCAGACCCTGTTTCCAAAAAAAAAAAAAAAAATTTAAAACCTAACAAATTATCAATTACAGAGTAAAGAGTTGGAACCCTATTATTATTACAAGTGATCAATTAAGCTTTGAAGATTTTATCACAACTAGAGTTTACTCCTCTTTAATTTTGCTAAACCCCAAGGAACTCTGAGAGTATATACTATATATCAAGGGCCTGTCTCTAGCAATGAGCAGAAATGAGTTTCCTGACAAAATCCAATGAAATGACATTTACCAATGAAATGATTTTCATAGACTAGGACATCAGAGCTGTAAGGTTATCTGGTCCAACTCACTACCTGAGATTACAGTCTTCACTGGCTCATCACAATACCTTCCAAGGGGTTCAAGAGCAACCTGGTACACATCAGAACTATGTTTTAGTGTAAGATGTGATGACTTGGATCTAAAATGATTCCCCAAGGCCACATGCTTTGGCACCTGATGGGCTTTGGAAGGATATAGGCCATGAGGGCTCTAACTTTAGGGCCGTGTAACTTGGGGAACTGTATCTTGTCTTCAGCCACTTCCTCACTGTGTGTCCCCCTACTCTGTCTAGCTGCATAAAGTGAGCAGCTTTCCTCCACCAAGCCTCTCCACCCTGCTGTTTCTGCCTCTCCACAGGCCTCAATGCAATGAAGTTGGCTGGCCATGGAATGAACTCTCCGAAACCATGAGCCAAAATAAACCTTTTCTCCTTTAAATTGTTATGTGTATTTTGTCACAACCGAAGAAAGCTAATACAAACATAAGGTAGGTGCAAGTTTAAGCCCAATGAAAGTAAAATAGAAAGAAAATCTACAAAAGCAAGATGATCCAGTACCTTCCTCACTGACACATAAATTAAAAAACACAGCTCCATAGAACATTTACTCAAATTAGAATAACACAGAAATGAGTAAACTATTTGCATCTGTTCCATGAAAATAAGAGAATACACAAAGATAATCTAAGAGCACTTTTAGCTTTATTTAAAATTGTAACACATATAGAGAAAAATTACATAAAACAATTTATAGTATAATGATTAATTATAAAATAACCACCCATGTAACTCATCACTTAAATCAAGAATCAGAACATTATAACCATTTTAGATGCCCAGTGTGCCTCTCCCAGAGTATAAACTACTTTTTCTTGCCCACAGATATTGGGGACCATTATTTCCTTAATAATTTTTTTTAACATAGAAACAGGTATCCCCTAAACAACACAAATTATTTTTGCTTGGTGTTGTTTGTCTGTTTGGTTTCTGTTTTGTTTTTGGATTCTGGAATTACAAGTTAGGGATATTCAACCTATTTTTCATTTTTAACTTGTATGGGATGCATTTTCAACATGCCTTTACTGTCAATCATACAAACAGTCTATTATTCTATTTCACTATGTATTTTCAGGCCAGCCTTGAACTCATTATATAGCCCAGACTGGCCCTAAACTCATACCAATCCTCCTGCCTCAGCCTCTAAAGTGCTGGGATTACAGGCATGCACCACTACACCCAGCTTCCCTTAATTTTTTTTTTTTTTTTTTTGAGACAGGGTCTCGCTTTGTAGTTCAGGCTGGCCCTCAGCTCACTATGTAGCCCAGGCAAGCCTGGAACTTGGTTCCCTTAATTATTTTTGAGATTTATTCATTATTTTTAAACTGAAGTGGTATTCATCAACATAAAATTAATCATTTTAAAGTAAAAATTTCTCATTCCTTTTTATTACTATTAAAATTCACATTTAGGGCTCCATTATGATTATTTTAATCCATTCAACTATAGACAAGTCAGTGGAGCCATCACAAACATGAAATAAATAAATATTTTTGTATGTGGATTTCAGGACATACCTGTGTGTGTTTGTATCTCTAAAGAACATATATAGGAGGGCCGGAGGGTTAGCTCAGTGGTTCCGGCGCCTGCCTCGCAAGCGCAAGGTCCTGAGTTTGATCGCACCACATACCACAGTGCCGGGCGTGGTGGCTCATGCCTGTAATCCCAGCACTCAGGAGGCAGAGACAGGAGGATTGCTGAGTTCGAGACTTGCCTGGGCTACATAGTGAGCTCAAGGCTAGCCTGAACTACAAAAAAGCGAGACCCTGTCTCAAAAAAAAAAAAAAAAAGAACATATATAGGAGTAAAACTATCTTCTACTTTACCAAAGAAAAACTGTTTTCCAAAGTGTCTATACTGATTTATATCCCCAACAGCGATACATGAGTGTTCCACGTGCTTGTCACACGTCCTTAACAAAAACTGTCATTAGACTTAATTTATGGGTTTATAACAAGTTGCACAAATTAGTGTTGGAAGATAAAAATTTGACACTTCAATTGTAAACATGAGATTTCTATTAAAAATAAAAATTGTTCCTGGAATTAGGTTTCTGGTTTTTGTAGAGCTGGGGATCGAACTGAGGACCTTGCACTTGCCAGGCAGGTGGCAGCACCACTGAGCCGATCCTCAGCCCTGGAATCAGTTTTTTCAAGAAGAGGACTTTGTTTAGCAACAAAATATTTTAATTACTCACTTAATAAATGCGGGTGGCATATCTCTCTTCAAAATTTGATCTTCAGTGGTTTGAACAGTCTCTTTTCCAACCTGCAAGGGAAAATAGAATCATAACTCAAATACCAGTTCTCAGACAACTATTATTTCCACTGTATATGTGGATAATAATATGCAGTATGTGTGTATGATGTTACACTGAGGAACTAATGTGAAGGCGGCCTTGAAGAAGAGGGAAAAAAGAAATTCATGGAGAATATACATGTATTTATATTTAACTGACAATCTGCTACATCTCTAAAAGGTTCCTAAGTAAATAAAATTGGGTAGTCTGAAATGTAGTAAAAGTTATTGGACCTGGGGAAAATATTGGAAGCAGCAATGACTTTGATACTAGAAATCAAATGTGCAGTTTCACCATGTAATATAAAAGTAAAATGAAAAGATATGTCTATCCCTAATCATAGAGCAACTTAAAAAAGAATGACACATAATGCTGAATTCAACAACGGACCAGTTTTATGCCCTATGGGTGGCAATATAAACTGGTATATTACCTGTGGAAAATCATTTGCTAGTGCTTTAGAAAACATAAAAAATGTACCTAGGGGCCAGGGGATTTAGCTGAAGTGGTACCACGCCTATCTTGAAAGCACAAGTACTGCCACAGAAAAAAAAAAGTACCCAGGAATTTCACTTCTCTGTACCCAGCATGCAATAATACCAAATGTGGTAATAACAATAGTCATTAAAATATTCACTGTTTTGTTAGTTGTAACAACTACTCACTATGATGTTAATTATAATAGTTAAAACACTTTTTAAACAAAGGGGAACAATTAAGAAAATAAAGATATATATTTAGATTGCATGCTATGGGGGCCATTAAAACTGGTTATAAAGAGGCAGCACTACTGTAAAATCCATAAGACATTATATTTCATTTAAAAGAAGGAATATAGGGCCAGGGATTTAGCTCAGTGGTTCCAGGGCCTGCCTCACAAGCACAAGATCCCAAGTTTCATCCCTAATACCTAAAAAAAAAAAACATAAAGAACAACTACACTGTCATAAGAAGCATAATCCATATGTATATAGCAAAATCACTGAAAGAATAAAAACAAATATTAATAGTGGATGTATTAATGCTTAGGAATTTTTGAGTGAATGTAAATCTGTACTGCCTCTTTCTTTTTTTTTATTTCTTTCTTTTTTTCTTGAGATAGGCTCTTGCTCTGTGGTTCAGGCTGATCGTTAACTCATTATGTAGCCCAGGCTAGCCTTGAACTCTAGCAATCCTCCTGCCTCAGCCTTCCAAGTGCTAGGATTACAGGCATGAGCCACTATGCTCAGCTCCTATTTTCTGAAATGTGAAAATATAACTTTTATGATTTAAAAAGAAGATTAAGGGCCCATGATGTAGCTCAGTGGTGCCACACCTGCCTGGTAAACACAAGGTCCTGAGTTCAATACCTGGTACCTCAAAAAAATAAAAATAAAAAAAGATTAAAAGGTAACTAAATTATTTAGGTATGATTATTCCTACCTATTTTGTGATTAGCTATCATTTTATATAAATCTTCAAATTACTAATGGTCAAAATTTTTTTAATTATCATCTGCAGAACTACAAAAATATTTTTATTACCAGAATATTACACTAGATTACATTATATGCATGTGTATTATGCCACAAATTATATACCTTTACTTAAGTTTTCAAATTTACTCCTATGCAGGGCTTGGATGTCAATTTCGCTTTTTTTGTTAAATTTTTATTAATATATTATTTTAATATGTAATGATTACATTCGTTGTGGGGAGTTGGTACATGACCATGACATATTTGGGAGTTTTTTTTGGAGACAGGGTCTTGCTTTATAGTTCAGGCTGGTCCTGCGCTCACTATGTAGCCCAGGCAAGCCTGAGACTCAGCAATCCTCCTGCCTCTGACTTCTGAGTGCTGGGATTACAGGCGTGAGCCACCACACCCAGCATTGTGGTGTGTGGTTGGTTACTGGGGAAGGAACCAGGGACCTTGCACTTGCGAGGCAGGTGCTGGAACCGATGAGCTATATCTCCAGCCCTATATTTGTTTTATTTATCCCCTTCCCCTCCTCACCCTCCCATTCCTTCTACCTTTCAGACTCTTCCTATTCCTAATTTCTTTTTCATGATATCATGATTACAAACTATTTGATGAATAAACAATACATTAAATTATGAAATTTACTCACTTTATGAATATGAAGTTATCTAGGAATGCTTAATTATAAATTTAAACCACATTTTAATGCATAAACTGGTGAAATACTTTAAACCCATATGGAAAGTAGCTCAATCCTATCTGACCAGTTAGATTTTGAGTTTTACAAAGAAAAAAACTGAGGACAAAAAACTCTTGAAATGAACGGTAAATCAGCTGAATAAAAGAACACAAACAACTATTCTTAAGGAATACAAGTCATGCATAAATTAGCAAATACAAGTTTTTCTCTCTCAAGTTAATAGCTCAGAAAAAGCAACACTCATACTGCTGTGTAATAGCCAGTGCTTCTGTAGACAATAGACCGTCTGTGTAGTAATAAAAGCCTTTCAGAGCAGCAGCTGGTTCTCTACAGTTTCTCGGATCAAACATGACAGAATATTTCCAGATGTATTGTCCACTATATTTCCCAGCTGAAACTAGCCATTCAAAAAGCCCTGGGGCATGATTTCACAAAGTAAAAGATGAAGTTCAGCGGCAAAGTCATTGGTTCATACGAGGTATAAAGGGCACTGAAGGATATTCACATTTAAGCTACATGGAGATTCCTTCATGGACCCTGGAAGCTCAGTGAGGAGACCAAGGAGGAAGAAGAGTGGGCCAGTTCTTTGATCTCTCAGAGAAAGTAGTTATTTGGTGTTATAAAACATTTGTTGAGCACAACGACATGTTCCAGGCACTTTCATAGGAACTGCACATGAAGCTTATATTTTACCACAAATAACCAGAGTATATAGACAAACAGTTTGATTCCAGACAATAGTGAGTATAATGCTACAGACCACAGGGTGGGGGGGTGGAAGAGCCTATTTGAGAAAGAGTGGAAAAAGCAGTCTTTCCTAAAGAAATAACATCAGTGCTGAGGCTCTGACGCTGAAGAGAAATCACTGGCCCAAGAACAGGGAAAGAAGAATTCAGAAAGCACTTTTGTTATGAGAGAAATATTCAATTTAATCAGTAGCTGTCGAGCACTGAAATGTGGCTAGTGTAAATGGGAAATCGCAATTTAATTTTAATTCACTATCATACTAGACACCCCAGGTCAGAAGACCATCCTTGTCACCTAAAACTGATCTTCTAGTCTGCAGACTCTTCTTTCTTCTCATTCATTCTGAGTAATTACTATATTAACTTTCTTTCGTGCCTTTGCTTTATGGTCTAAGTATGGAGCTAATCCTGGAATGACAGCTGTTGCCACATAAAGTAGTTTGACCACGAAGAAGAGCAGAGCAGGTACTCACTGGACCAGAAAGATAGGCTGGGGTGCTTCAACAAAGGAAGTGGGCTAGAAAGTCCAGCCAGTGTGCCGGGGAAAGGTTTTCTCCACTAAGTGAAAGCAGAAGAGGTTATGTTACCCTGCCCTGCCCATTACCCTCGGGCTTGTAGCTTCTGCTCTAGATCCTGCCAATTCAATCTTCTGTCACGAAGTATTAAGAACTTCCAATGAAGCCAATAGATCCTGCCAATTCAATCTTCTGTCACGAAGTATTAAGAACTTCCAATGAAGCCACTTTCTAAAGAAACACCGCCCAGAAACACATCACCTAACTTGCGAACAATGTAAGCTTCTGGTTTTGATGCCATCAACCAGGAGATGCTATTAAGGAAGTGCGCTTTCCTCCTCTCTCCCCACACGATCAGAAAAGAAAGTTTCTACAGCAACCGTGTTTTCAAAATAAAAACAGTACAAAAAACAATAAAGAGCCAGGCGTGGTCGCTCACACCTGCAATCCCAGCACTCGGGAGGCAGAGACAGGAGGACTGCTGAGTTCCAGGCTTGCATGAGCTACATAGTGAGCTCAGGGCCAGCCTGAACTACAAAGTGAGACTCTGTCTCAAAAAAAAAAAAAAAGAATAGTATTAGGAGGAACCTGCATGGCTTGTGGCGGGATGTTACTCCTGGAAGTCAGCTGAATACAGATTCTCAATAGAAGCTACATCTTCGCAATCAAACCGGTCGGTAATAATCTTAACCAGTGTATGTCAAACTTGTGCAGCAGCAGGTGGCCAAAAACTCTTGGCCTATAAACAAATATTCACGTGTGTTGGAATTTATCTTGTTTTCTTATTTAGCTAAGAAATAACTATATAACGGCAAGTTGTTTAATTACTCAAGTATTTCTTCTACCACGATATGGTCACTCTGGGTGTCTACTAACTTATCTACTGTAGGTTCGCCAAACTACTTTTTTATCTCTGTAATAAAAGAAATAAATTTATCTTTTCTGCCTTAGATTCTCACTACTTCAAGTTCTTTTTAGAACAAACAATGAATAAAATATTAATACAGGGGGCCGGAGGGTTAGCTCAGTGGTTCCGGTGCCTGCCTCGCAAGCGCAAGGACCTGAGTTCGATCCCCGGTTACCACATACAATGCTGGGCGTGGTGGCTCACGCCTGTCATCCCAGCACTCGGGAGGCAGAGACAGGAGGATTGCTGAGTTCGTGGTGGCTTACCTGGGCACCATAGTGAGCTCAGGGCCAGCCTGAACTACAAAGCGAGACCCTGTCTCCAAAAAGCAAAAAAAAAAAAAAATATATATTAATACAGGGGTCAGGCATGTGGCTCAGCGATAGAACATTTGCCTCGCATACACAAAACTCTAGGTTCAACATTCAACACCTAGCACCATCAAATAAACTATTAATAAATACAAAATTTAATCCTTGTTCATTTTATATATTTATTTTATGATTATGACCTTCAACTAAAGTCAATCCCTGAATTCTTTGTCCTCAAAATAAATCTTATACTCTAGAAAAAAAGATCTATAAATTAAAGGATTAAAAATTGTAGAGAAAAGAGTCACAATAAGCTCCAGTTACAGCTGAATGTCCAAGCAAGTTTTCCATTATTTTAAAATCCTTTCAGTGTAATCTAACTTTCCAGTAAATACACGCTATCACTTCACTGCCAAACTGACTCTCTTCGGGAGATGAATTCAGATATCATCACTTCTATTCACTACTAAATTTATTCTTTTTTTATCTTCTTCAGAGAATAGCCTTTAACTCCTGAGGCCTGATTCCTTTCACGCCAATACACAAGCACTTAGTGCCCACTACGCGTCCACTAGGTGGTGAGAAAAGAATGAGACTAGAAAGCAAACATCCTTAGGTATATAAACTGAAATAACGCTAGTGAATGAGAAAGAAGCCTGGGGCACTTTGAGGGGACTCGGCAGGAAGCCGTTTCACTTGCAAAGCTCTCACTTTGTTCCAGAGTTCATTTAAATATCTTTTGTTCAATATGTAACTTTACTTCAAAATTCTCTATAAGAGGACTTTTGTCTTCTGTTCTTGTTATTATTAGTGCTCCTTTCATCGCAATCTACTCAATGGGGTTCAGAAATGTACAGTTGATTTCTGGCCAGAAAAAAAGAAAGAATGAAAGAAGTCTCTGCTGATTCAAGTCACTACCTAGACTAAAAAATATGTTAATGGAGATGTCTCCCTCAGCTAGACCAAATGTGAAAAAACAGCAAAACAAAAGGCAGCAGAGAAGACTTGTGTCACCAATTTGTATAAGCGGTAACTATAGGGCGTTACAGTAAAAGGTGGCAGGGAGATGTTTGTTTTAATACGTGTTTTTTGCTTTCTTTTTTACTTTTGTCTTGCAATACTGGGAAATGAACATTCCCCAGTCCATTTCTATATGTATCATTCATTCATTCAGTCATTCACTCATTTATTCGGTCATTCATTTACATTTTGAGATAGGACCTCGCTAAATTGCTAAATTGCCCAGATTGGGCTCAACATTACAATCCACCTGCCTCAGCCTCTCAGTGTGCTGGGATTACAGGCAGGCACTGTCACAACTAGAAGACCCGTTCTTAATGTATTTAGGTAACAGGTTCTTTTTTTTTTTTTTTTTTCCTTAGACAGGGTCTCACTTTGTAGTTCAGGCTGGCCCTGAGCTCACTATGTAGCCCAGGCAAGCCTTGAAGTCAGCAATCCTCCTGTCTCTGCCTCCCGAGTGCTGGGATTACAGGTGTGAGCCACCACGCCCGGCAACAGGTTCTTAATGTATGTACATGAGGATACATGTGATGAAAATGGAGGCCTTTATAAGTGTAATAATATGCAAGTGTAATAATTGTGACCAACTAATTGTAACCAGATATGTATATGTCATACAACTTACCTGTCTTTACTTTGGCCCAGATCAAAGGAATGCAAAATCTCTCAGTTCACTTACCTCGGCCATAGAAATGGATTTGAAATTAACAATCAGGTTGTTCTGGAAGCCATGGACAACAAACGAAATCAAGACTCAACAATAAAAACAGAGAAGCAGCTGGTTAAAGAACAAGCTGGTAAAAAAGAGCTAAGAAAGAAATGTCTGAGAGGGTCAAGGAAAAGAGAACTATGCCATAAAAGCCAAAGGAATAAGAATCTCAAAAACACTCAATAGTAAAAACTGCCAGAGAAAGGTTAATGGTTTTTAGATGTACCACAATCAAGTTTTAAACATTTTCATCACCCCAAAAAGAAAGCCCATAATAATTAGCAGTCACTATCCCTTCATTTAGCCTCAAACTTTCTGCATTCCCCACTCAGCCTTAGGCAACCATTAATCTATTTCTGTCTCTACAGATCTGCCTATTCTGGATATTTGACATCAGCAAAATTACACAATATGTGCTCTTTGGTGACTAGCTTCTCTCCTATTGTGTCATTTTAGTAATACTTCATTTTTAATAGTAAAGTAATATTTCATTGTCTGGTGATACCACATTAGTCTATCCATTGATGGGCTTATAGACATCTGAAATGTTTTTACTTTTTGGTTACTATGAATCATGCTGCTATAAACATACACAAGGTTTTGTACAAACATACAAGGGGAAATCAAACTATGCAGTGAGTTTAAATTAAAAAATTATTACAGTAAAAGACACAATGCCATTATCTTCCTCAAAATTCTCTCCCTTACCTTAAACATTTTTATCCTACCAGGCTTAAAGGCTCATAAAAACATTATAGAGTGTCTGGTATTTGTTTACTTCTTTCCTTTTGCAGTACCGGGGACTGAACTCACATAATAGTGTTCCTTTTGTTCGCTGGATCTGGCACTGTACAACTTCTGCAAAAGGTGTTGCTTCAGAAGGAGCAAGGACAGGGACTGGTGATTTAGCTCAAGTGGTACTGCGCCAACCTTGGACGCACAAGGGCCCAAGTCCAATCTCTGGTACCAAAAAAAGGGGAGAATTCTGAAGGAGATCGATAGCAATGGTTCTTTTTCTGTAATAAAGTTTTTTTTTTTTTTTTGAGACAGGGTCTCGCTTTGTAGTTCAGGCTGGCCCTGAGCTTACTATATAGCTCAGGCAAGCCTCGAACTCAGCAATCCTCCTGTCTCTGCCTCCCAAGTGCTGGGATTACAGGCGTGAGCCACCACACCCGGCATGTAATAAAGTTTTAAACATCCAAACATTAACTGTATTTTTTTTTTTTTGAGACAGGGTCTCGCTTTGTAGTTCAGGCTGGCCCTGAGCTCACTATGGTGCCCAGGCAAGCCGCCGCGAACTCAGCAATCCTCCTGTCTCTGCCTCCCGAGTGCTGGGATGACAGGCCTGAGCCACCATGCCCAGGATTATTGGATGCGGTACTGATTGCTGGTGGGTGTGAGTCACCACACCCAATATCATATAATTGAATGTAGTTACCGGGATGAACCAGGGACCTTGCACTTGCTAGGCAGGTGGTGGAACCACTAAGCTAAATCTCTGGCCCAACACTTTTATTTTTTATTTTTCTTGATTCTATACCTAGGTGTTGAATGGCTGGATCACATGGTTTGGGTGTAGTTTGTCCACCAAAGTTTCCTGTATTGGACACTTGCTTCCCACAGTGTCAGTAGGATTGTTTGTTTGTTTTTTGGTGCCAGAGATTGAACCCAGGACCTGACACAGCTAAGAAGGTGCCACAGTTGAACTATGCCCCAGCCTCGATGGCACGGAATCCTTAAGAAGTAGGACATAGCAGGAAGTCTGTTAGCCACTGGATCACTGCACTGAAGAAAAAGTACTGGTCCCCTGGAGTGAGTTCACTCCAGAATGAGCTGTTGCAGAAGCCTGAGCCTCACCCTTACCTGAGTTTTTCCAGCTTCCCGTATTGAATGTGATCTTCTGCTCCTTCATGCACCAGCACTACTAGGCCATGCAGGTCTCAGCAATGGCTGAACCAAAAGGGCTGCCCCATTTTGGACTTCCACCCTCCAAAACTTCAAACTAAATGACCCTTTTGTTTATTTCATAATTTTTGTGGAATAATTACTAAATTAATCTGCTGATTGGTTTGGCAAAGTTCTGGGTAGGATTAAGGATGCCCCACACTGGCCGTGAGTGGTAGGTGCCCACAGGTGGGTAGACTGATTAAGATAAAAGGATAGAAAGAGGTCGCTGATCACTTGTCACTTGCTTGCTGCTTGCTGCCTTCTGTCTGCTCTGCTTGCCATGAACTGTTTCTCTTCTGTGATGCCCTCTGCCATGCCGCCCTGGCTTAGAGCCATCCAACAATAGACTAAAACCTCTATAAACTGTTAGCCAAAACCTTTCTTCCTTTAACAATGAGTGTTGGGTATTTTGTCTCAGCAATGAGAAAAGTAACTAAGAGAAGTACTAAGCATTTTTTGCAAATACTTTTGCAGTTATAGATTGCCTTTTCATTTTATTCACTGTATTCTTTGCAGCATGAAAATCTGCTGTTTTTTATTTTAGCAAGGTCCAATTTATCCATTCTTTTCTTGTATTTATTATGTTTTTTGGGAGGGCACAGTATTTTAGAAGCTTTTGGCCTAACTAAGAAGCTTACAGTTTTACCTCTTTATTTAGGTCTCTGGTCCATTTGGAGTTAATTTTTATGTAAAGAAAGAGTAATTATTTTGTTTAAATAGGAGGAAACTAAGCACAGATAAACGAACAAAAGAGGCAAGAAAGCAGAGATCGAACTGTGAAGCAAGACCCTAAAGAGGCAGGAGCAGGACCTAGTCAGCAAGCAGAAACTAAGCTTCACCAGGAGGAACACCAGCTCCCTCAGAGACACAGGATGGGGGCGTGAGTGGATGGAGATGCTGATCGGCTATGTTTCTAGGAATTTATGCTTCTAGGAATTTACAAGGCACATTAGTACATTTAAGTACAGTAACCTCAGTCAGGAAATCTATTTAATTTTGTTTAACCCATGATTTCCCAAATTCATTTGACCAGGAGTGATTTCTTTCTTACCAACACCTGTCAATCTGCCAGGAATGCTTCACATCCTTACAAGCCCAGCACTTGGGAGGCTGAGGCAGGAGGATTGCTACAAGCTTGAGGCCAGCCTGCGCTACACAGTGACTTCAAGACCAGCCTGAACTAATTACAAGACCTTGCCTCAAAAAACCAAAAAATCGGGCCAGAGTGTTAGCTCAGTGGTTCTGACACCTGCCTCGCAAGCGCAAGGTCCTGAGTTCGATCCCCGGTAACCACATATAATGCTGGGCGTAGAGACACACCCACCAACAATCAACACCACATACCACAATGCTGGACATGGTGGCTCACGCCTGTAATCCCAGCACTCGGGAGGGCAGAGACAGGAGGATTGCTGAGTTCGCGGCGGCTTGCCTGGGCACCATAGTGAGCTCAGGGCCAGCCTGAACTACAAAGCGAGACCCTGTCTCAAAAAGCAAAAAAAAAAAAAAAAACCAAAAAATCAAAACAAAACAAAAAAATCAAGAAATTTCACAAAGATCCAACTGCTACCATCTCTTCAAGTTTTAGGAGGGGACAGCACACTGGATGTGCATTCTAGCAAGGAAAAATTATGCTCAAATGCATATATTCCTTTTGGGGAGTATAAAACCTATATTATTTCCTGCAACCCTAACATCTAGCCTGTTTCACTCCCTACTTAGGTTTGTCACTCCCACAACTAAACCACTTTCTCATTATCTACATAGTGTGAAAAGTTCAAAACTCCTTATTGTAAATCCCCTCTCAAACCTTTTACTTCATAAAAAATGCTCTTCTTGGGGGCTGGAGATTTAGCTCAGTGGTTCTGGCACCTGCGGTGCAAACACAAGGTCCTGGGTTCAATCCCCAGTAACCAAACATGCAATGCTGGGTGTGGTGACTCACGCCCACCAGCAATCAATACCACATACCACAGTGCTGGGCGTGATGACTCACACCTGTAATCCCAACACTTGGGAGGCAGAGACAGGAGGACTGCTGAGTTTGAGGCTTGCTCGGGCTACAAGGTGAGCTCAGGGCCAGCCTGAACTACAAAAGCAAGACCCTGTCTCAAAAAAAAAAAAAAATTAGGAGGGTCTAGCCAGGCATGGTAGCTCATGCCTATAATCCCAGTTACTTTGGCAGGCAGAAGAAAACCAAGTTCAAACTCAGCCTGGGAACTTAATAGGACCTTATCTCAAAATATAAATTTTTTTTTAAAAAGCCTGCTGCAAATGAATTACTACAAACAAATAAAAACATGTTACTATTAGGCCCTATTCCACAATAAGCTGAAGATGGTAAATGCTTCTTCAATTCAGGCCTCCTTGGTATTCTACCACTGGCTGATTCATTCATTGCGTACTGGGCCGTGGAGAGTTTGTGCCACTTGATTTAACAAACATGACTCAATGTTAATCAGTACAGAGGAATAAGTAAGCTCCTCAATATGTGTTAACTGGAATTTCAGGAGTCTGCCATTACACAAATGATAAAAGAAAATGCATCATGGGAAAGAAAGGTGCAGGTGATTGATTTGGTTTGGTTTGGGGTGTTTTTGAGGCAGGGTCTCACTATGCAGTTCAGGCTGGCCTTTAACTCACTGTAGAGCCAAGACTAGCCTCAAACCCACAGCAATCCTCCTGCCTCAGCCCTCAGCCTCCTAGTGCTGACAGTACAAGATGTGCCACCACATTCAGCTTGCAGGTGATCTTTATTTTCTTAGGCCTTTTCTATACTTTCCAGATTTTGCTTTGTTTTGTTTTGTTTTATTTTGTTT
>PVIC010033613.1:0-20059 GCA_004025085.1 Thryonomys swinderianus | reverse complement strand
TGCTCCATAATAGCAGATCATATTCCTTCTTCTTGGAGTGACACTGATAGCATATATTCGCCACCTCACTGTTTTCTGTATGACTTGGGGGAAAAGAGCCAAATTAGGACAAATCTTTAGTGACTGAAAGAATTGAATAGACTTATTTAAAATGTCAATCCAGCCAGGCAGTCATTATTTGGGGGCAAATGATAGTAGTTATACAGTCATATTTTGCATTTATGTCACACTTAAGATCTTTTGAAAGCTTTTTTATTCTTCTTTTTCTTTGAAGTGATAAAAAGTAAAACAACAATCCTGCCCTTGTTTCAAGTTCTAGGAAAACATTGAAAGGCTCCAGCCTTGCTGTTGTAAGGCTCATCTCTCCCACCATCTCCAAAGCACAGCCCTGTTAGACCCTGTGCTCCACACTTCAGCATTTGTTTCACTGTCAGATGTTTCTGCATTTAATATAAACAACTGTTCTGTTGGGGAAAAGTCCAATGGTCCCAGAGAGAATCAGGCCTGATATACTTGTGGCCCAAGAACGAATATCAAGAGCTTCCCAGGGATGAGCAGTTGAATGCTGTCATCATAAGAAGATCCAGCACACGTACAAGAACATCATACTTGAGCTCTTTTCCCTGCCTCAGACCCCGTTTCCATTCACCAGCTAGAAGCGATGGTAACCATGGAGCAGAATCCATATCGGGAGACTAAGGACAGTGTGTTGAAAAGATTATATCAGCCTCAGCTGCGTAATACATTAAGCATTTCATTAAATAAATTGGAAAGAACTAGAGTCACAATTTAAAGTTGGAAAATAGCCTCGGGACTTGTGGGTCCAGATGACAGATGGATTTCCTGTTTAACCCCTCCCCTACTCATGCCCAGTCAAATCAGTCCAGCTAAACTCAGAAGCAGCATAATATACGTATTGGGATCAAACTCCCTGGTGTCATTCAAAATGCATATGACAGAAGGCTTAAGAGAGGTGAGAGACCCCTGAAGGCCTCCAAGTTCAGGTTTTAAGAGCAGAAATAGGTTGAGGGATAGTAACTGTGCAGTTCACACTGGAGCAGTGTCAATTGCTAACAGTTCTGGTTACCCTCTCCCCTTCCCCTATGAGTACAAAGTAGACTGCTGCAGTATTTAGTCGTATAGAGAGTCCTAACCTAAAATATTTCCCTGGAGAGAGCCGATAATATGGCTGCTGTTGCTATATAAAAAAGCAGGATAGGTAGTAGGGAGGCAACATGCCTCATCTGGAGGGAGAGGAAAAGGGGATAGGCATCTCCGTAAGGCAGTATGATACACTGAAGTTTTTCACATTTACAGTCATGCCTGAATTACCCTACCACATTATTCTCTATGCTTTACTTATATGGAGGCATCTTGATTCACCCCACTTACTCCCATTAAAATACCCTAAAGAAAAACCCGTCGCAGGAGTAAGCCATGCCCATAGTCCATATTTAGTATTCCCAGTACAAAGAACCAACCATAGGGGAAATGTGTGTCCAACCAACAAAGAAACACATGCCAGCTACTGTTATTACCTATGCAGTTCTGCAGTCACATACATAAATGGCCAAACATATCTAGCCTGATGTTTGATGAAAATAAACAATATGAAAGAGAATTTACACACACACTACACAGGACTCCAGAGGATATAGATAATCCTAGGAAAATTTGGGGGGAATGGTAAGAGTATAGGTCCAAGAGTCTGTAGTCAGTTTGAAAGGAATAATAGAATGCAAGAAACAAGAGCTAAATGTGATGGCCCATACCTGTAATTCCAGCACTCACGAGGCTGAAGCAGGAGAATTGCTTTTAGTTCAAGGCCAGCCTGGGATACAGAGTGAGAGCCTGTCTCCAAAACAAAAGGGGAGAGACAGAGACAGAGATACAAAGAGAGTTAGAGAGAAAGGTTAGGATGTAATAGAAAGAACTTTCACAGGTGAAGAAAGGCAGGAGTCCTTAGATGAAACACACCAAAAACTGATCCCCACAACGGTAAACCAAAAGGAAAATGGCCCACATCTACTCATGTTGAAATTTTTGTATATGAAAGATAAGCTAAAATCTCAGTTGCCTCTATCACTAGCTACACCTGCTTGGTATCAGTTGCTGGGCTCTCACCTCTCACACTGAAGTGACTCAACCTATGTTCTTGCTCCATGTCTGTCTTCTGTCTCTTCTGCAGTGGAATCACCCATCATGCATCAAATTGAATTTAAATACTGCTTTTAGCTTGATGAGTTTTACCTTTATATCTTTATCCTAGATTCCCCTCCTGAATGTAGAGTATCATATCCAACTGTCAATTTTGACATCTCAAAATTAGTATACAAAATGAAGCTTCTCTCACATATCTCACCGACGTACAAGAAAACAATCCCCTATAAATTTTACTCATATTCCTTAATTACACCAAATTTTCAGTGACTTAGTAAAAAAGTGTATAGATTCTCAAGTTCTAGAATATATGATAGATTTTGTGAAATAGGAAATATTCAAAGCGAATGTGGTAGGGGAAAGTAATGAGAGGAAAGAATAAATATGATTTTTTTAAAAAAAGAAAGCACATGTATATAGGAGGTGGGGGATTGTAGGGTGGGTAGGGATATGGGTAAAAATCAGAATTAACTCATGCCATATTCCCCAGTGTTGAGCGTGATTGTGAGCTGTATGTAAAATGTACCAATAAAGAATTCAATTGAAAAAAAAAAGTATATGGAAGCCAGAGATTTAGCTCAGTGGTTCCAACACCTGCCTAGCAAGCGCAAGGTCCCTGGTTCAATCCCTGGTAACTACATAAAACAGTTCTGGCATGGTGGCTCACACCTGTCATCCCAGCACTCGGGAGGCAGAGACAGGAGGATTGCTGAGTTTGAGGTTTGCCTGGGCTCCATAGTGAGCTCAGGGCCAGCCTGAACTACAAAGCGAGACCCTGTCTCAAAACAAACAAAAAACAACAACAACAAAAAGTATATGGATTAACCACTGACTTCTTTCCCCCCATACTGAACATAGAGAAAACCCTGTTGGCTCTGATTCAACTCTATCCAATTATACCAGCAGGGTTTGTTTAGAACCCAGTGATGCTCTCCTATGTGCCTCTCAGTAAAAGTGGACGCCTATTTCAACCAATCACCTCCTCCATGACTTGCCTATGGCCTGCCTGGCTTCATTTCCTACTACTCTATTTGTAAATTTCCCCAGTCCAAATGGCATTCACATTGCCTGAAGCACTGTAGGTAGGCTCTAAATGCAGGGCCTTTGGCAGCTACTCATTTTCCTTGGAAATCTTTCATATCAGATATTGCCATGATTTATCCTCACCATTCCTTCAGACCTTTACTCAAAAGTCATTTTCCTAATCAAGCCCTTCCTCAACCACTTTATCTAACAATTTAATCCCCACTCTATCATTTCTTATTCCTCCATGGTTTATTTATCTTCCTAGGATTTGTCACCATCATATAGACCACATATTTTACAGACTTTTCTTCCTTCCTGTCCTCATCCACCAGAAGATAAGCTTCATAGGGCCAACAGTTTTGCCTACTAAAGAAAGAGCAACATTTTGATGGTTTTCTATAAATCCTGGGACTCAAATACTGTCTGGCATATAATAGATAACTTATGAACATTTGCATAACAAGTGAATGAATGAAAATCTTCCTGATATAACATCAGTTATATCAGTAATCTCTAAAGGATTCAGGATCAGATTGATGTTATTCTCTTTATTCAGACTGTAAAGCACAGTGTCTCAAGGTTCAATGAAAAATGATTTTGAAGCTAAAATTTCATATCTAGGAAAAATAATCAACTTAGAGGAAAAGGTGAAGTCTATCATTTTTACCATAAAAAGACTCAGAATCCCTACCTTTTATTCATCTTAATTTGGGAAATCCATTCAGAGATAAATTTTCAAAATGAAGAATAAAAATGTATCCTAGAATGATAGGCTGTAGTCAGTTCAGTCTGAATAGGAATCTAAAGGGATTCTTGAAAAATATCTTCAAGAATGAAAAAAATATTCATACCACACACTATATGTGTAAAAACTTTGAAGTTCTTAATGATTAAATGGTGATAAATATCTCTCCTGTGGAGACAGGGAAGGGAAAGAAAGGAAGGAAGTAAAGGAGGAGGGGAGAATGAAGGCAACTAGAAAAAGTGGTTTTAAAAAAACAACTATTATACAAAACAAAAGAATTATTGTCCAAATATACAGCAAGTAAATGTGGATTTTTTGAATAATTAAGAGTATAAAGACAGTCTATTTGTTCTTCTTAAATGATGCTTTCTTAATTACCAAGAAGTACATTTCTTTCTTGAAGTATATTCTTTAACAAATATTTGTTGAGCACATATTATATGCTTAACATTGTCCCAGGTGCTCTGGGGGATATGTGGCTACAAATGAAAGCAGAATAAGATCTGTCCTGGTGGAGTGAACATTCCAATATTGGGTTTCCCATGTTGCTGACACAAAATACCCAATATCCAAAGTTAAAGGAGGAAAGGTTTATTTGGCTCACAGTTTGAAAAGGTTCATGATTGGCTGTCTCCAAGGCAGGGCAATGCTGCAGAGGAAAAATAGTTAATGATAAATAGGCAGAAGTGAGCAAACAAGGGACTTCAGTAACTTCTTTTTGCCCATTTTATATTCTACATATGCTACTGGGGATTTGGGCATTGTCAAACCAATCAGTGGACTGACTTAGTAGTCACACACCCTTAATCTTAGCATCCTTGATTCCAGCATTGTGCCATGAATCATTCATACACTCTAGGTCCAGCCACCTCTGGAAGAGCCCCACCTATGAATGCATGAGACTCTGAGAGGACATCTAGACACAAGGCACTAAGGAAAGGCATGAATGATGAACGGAAATTGCGGTTAGAAAGGTTTGTTGAAGAGCAAACTATATGAAGCCTTTTAGAGGATACAAAGATTTTGTTGCCCTTTTTCATTTTAAATGCTACTGAGCTATCAGCAAGTTCTCAAGAGGCAAGTGGCATGATCTGGTTTCTGCATTGAGAGGATCACACTGGCTATTTTTTGAAGAATATATTGAAGATATGAAGTCAACAGTAGAAATGGGGAGCCAGTTAGGTGACTTGCTAGAGTATAGTGAAAAAGACTATCATGATTTGCCTGAGGGTGACATTAGGAAGGTTGCTACTTGGTCAATTCAACCCATATTTTGGAGGGAGGGACTATAGGATATCATAGGTTGAGTAGGAAGGGAGAGACACAAAGAACCGAGCTGACTTGTGGTTTACGGGTTTGAATAACTGATAAGCAGTGGTGTCATTCACTAGAAAAAGCCAGAGAGGGTTTTGCAGGCTGGTAAGTAAGAGCTGTTTTGTATAGATTAAGTTCATATACCGTGTTAACATGCATTGGTGTCAAGTAGGTAGCTTGATGGCCTATTCCTCAGAGGAGAAGTTTCAATTTGGGATTCTGTTTTGGAATCATTAAATGATATTTTAAATCATAAGTTCTATGACATAATTTTCTGTCATGAAAAACACAAATCTATGAATGCCTATTGTTCTTTCATTTTCAAAATTAACCTATGGACAGGCACAGAAAATGTAACTGCATTAAACTGAGCCATTAAAACTTGCCAATATTTGACTATTTTTGACCTACTAATATGACAACTTCATATGGTTCAATTTGGTAGTTACAGAATACATTGTAAGTGCTACAAACTTCGACAACATAAAAATGACAGAGAGACAAGAGTCAGGACGAAGATGGGGAGAAGGAGAGGTAGGGGTGTGTGTATGTATGTGTTAGTTTACTTCATTTACAAGGTAGGGAGAAAATAAATAGTGTCAAAACTTGATGAAACAAGAAATAGAGCTGAATATACATTGTTCAAATTTGAAAATGAAATCCCTGGAGTAGATTTTTAAAATAATATATCTCTGGTACTCTACTGCACCGTAGGGTGACGACAGTCAACAATGATGTACTATACACTTTAAAATGACTAGAAGAAAGGTTTTTATTTGAATGGTCTTTCCACAAAGTAATAATAAATGTATGATATGATGGATGTGTGAATTAACTTGGTTTGATCATTACACATTGTATACATGTATTATTATATAACAATTAAAAATAAGTAAAATTGCTCAAGAATAATAAAACAGAACCAAGAAGCACAAGGAAGACGAGATGTGGAAGACACTGTAGTTTTCCAGGTTCCTCATCTATCATAACAACAAAAAATATGGTTAATATGAACTACCTAATGTTGGCTAGTTGGAAATAGCACTATTTATTAATAAAGAGATATTTCCCTAATCATAAACACAGGTAAAGCTAACTCACCTGAGAAATGGGACTAGAGAAGTAGAAAAGATATTTTTACTTGTTTGATGCCATGTAATTAGATTTTGTAACGATAATAGTACTAATAATAAAAGTAACAGATTTCACTGGGTAGTTTCATCCTCTCTGGGATGAAATGGTGCACTGTCAGCTGCGCTTGCTCTGGCCAGTTGTATTAACAATCTCTTCCATATAAGTCTCTTATTCTCTCTGCTGTAGTACACAAAAATCACCACCGGTGCACTGCGATGTATATGCCCTTATCTGAAGACCTGGCCCACCTCATCAACAGAGTTCAAGACATCTCTTATTCCTCAGGAAATAGATAAAAATGTAAAGTTGCCCATGGGACTTATCAGTTCCCACTGCACCCAGGTGGGCTCAGTGTTGGATGGTCTGTGGTTAAAGGTGAAATTGGTAAATACCCAAAGGAAGTTTGTCCTCATGATTTCTAAACATACTTGTTACAAATTTCGTTACCAAACCTTAAACCATACGTAACGGAAGACTTGGTCCAGTTCCTCAATGCTGGTTTTGAGACACCTCAGCCCACCTCTAATGATCGTGAAGAGCATTATGAAATTCTATTCATTCACCCCCAAATAACTTATGTTTATGTTGATGTGAAATATAAAAAGTAATGTGACTTATTGCTTTTATTCAAAGGAGTGGAGCTTGAACAGAAGAATACTAAAACAGAAAATCAAGCAATGGCACACAGGAAGTTGGGCATCCGTGGGTCCTGAACTGGATTCACATGAACAGGTAGGGAACCTGTGTGTGCAGGAAACTGTGCTGCCATTTCCTCTACCCTGTGAAGATTCTCATCAGAATTCCCAGTATTTATACCATTTAGGAGCTGCTTCAGCCAATTCTCTATGCTCTTAAGGACATGTCTGTACTCTCACAGAGAACTTTATCTTTGGTTATAGATGGAACAGAAGCTTGACAGTGTTCAGATCTGTTATATAGTCCATATATAACAGAAGGCAAAAAAATAGACATCCTTTTTCTTGGTAGTGAGGACTTGCCTATATCTCTTCTGACAACAGCAGTGCCTGTCTCCATGTTTCCTGTCTGCTTTCACCAGAGCAGGCAAAAAAAAAAAAAACCTCATAAAACTAGAAAATCTGGTTACAGTCAACATCTTGCCCCAAGGAAACTCAGTCACTGAAGGATCAAAAAGGAAGCACTAATACCAAATCCTTTCTTGTAAGTTTTCAAGACTGTGTCATCAGTTTTAAAACAGCATCTCTTCTCATGTAATCAGACATTTTTTCAGTTGCTCTTATGCCAATCTGTCCGTGGCCAGAGCAACATCAGTGAATGAAATAATGGCAAATCTGACTGGATCTAAGCAAATTTCCCCCTATTTTCACAGTGTTCTGTTCTGTTTTTTTGTGATGGTGGTTTTTTGTTTGTTTATTTTGTGTTTTTTTCTGGGGTTTTTGTTCGCTTGTCTTTTATAGGGGGTTGAGCTCAGGACCTTGCACTTGAGGGCAGGCATGGTACCACTGAGCTATATCCCCACCCAGACCTCTCCTCATTTTCTCGAATACTAAAATACCCTGAAACTCATTTTATAGATTCCTTGGGCTGTGAGTTCTACTCCTCAGAATGCTGGGAAAGACTGGCAGGAAACCAAAGTGGGCACATTACACCCATGGGGGGTTGAACCGTATTTGCTTCTCCTCTCCCCTCCTGGTTTCACACTCATGATTAGCTGGTGCTTGATGTTTCCAACTTTACAGGGAGCAGTTCTGATGCCTCATATCTGTAGTTTTCAATTAATTGCAAGCCTTAAATCTGGACAATGTGATAAACAAACCCGTCCACAGCATCGGCATTGAGGATAATTCATTTGAAGTCTTAATCACTAAAATACTGTGTCTCAGAGCCAGTCAGGCTTGAGACCCAAGGAACCTGAGGTAGGAGCAGGCTTTTTACTGATACCTCCTGTTAAAGAGGGAAGCAGGCCAGTGCATTAGTGAGCTGTGAGCACCAGGCCCCTGGTGAGACACCGAGCTCTGAACACACCGTGTCACTGCACAAATGGCTTTAAAAACACGTATTTGGAAAAGCATCAAAATGTTTTAGTCACTTGATTATAGCAAAACGAAGTCATTTTATAGCCCTAATAGAGAAAAAAGAGAACAGCGAGTCAAACGAAGATCGACTCAGAGCCTAGATGCAAGCAGAAAGCTAACACCGCTGTTAGGGGCTGCCAATGGGCTCTCACACAGGGCCAATAGCTATGCACAGCTGGACACCATCTCCTCCACTGCCCAGGGCCCCAGACTATCGATTCTAACACTCTTCCTCCAATTAACTGCTTGTGACATTTGCCATTTTTCCTCTTAAAAAGGGATGGCTAACCAAACCTCATAAGGTTTATAGAGATGGAGAGACATTAAAGTATATTTTAGTGCAAAACTTGCAGTATATACTCAAGGGTGAAGGGAAGGGAAAGGATAAAAGAGAATAGTGTAGCTCTGTTTTGTTCTTTCTGAAGATAGAATTTTAGTACATTATGTGTTCTCTACAACTTTCAACAAGGACAATCTATCTTTGGAGTAAAATAACATTCTGAGTGTTTGGCTAGCTGAGGGTTTAGCAACATACCACTGCAGCAGTCAATAGCAAGAAAGATCAATCTCTTGAAAGTTGAACACACACACGTACATGTACACACACAATGCAATAGAGCTCTATCCATTATATGAGCTCAAACATTTCAATCCAAATTAAATCCAATTAGAGATAATCATGGTAGATCATTTTAAACTAACTCAGACAAGGAAGATTATAATTTTAAATGGCTCCATAAAGCACTAATAAAAAAAATCATTTATTTCAATTAAGTAGACCAATAACCAATACCTAAAGGTCAGTGAAAAACTGCCAACGTGGCTATTTCTCTCTTTTCCTGAACCTCTGCTGAGCCATAAGCACTCTGGGTTTTGAAATGAGATCTGCCTATGGTAGGACTGAGTGTGAGGCTGTCCATCATGCTAGACTGAGTGACCACAGAGCTTAGTAATGACAGGAGTGATTACCTCTCAGGATGGATGTAATGCTACATTTAGGGAGTTAGGTGCATAACTACTTTTCTATTATTACATCTCTGTTGTGTACCTGATGTATTCTAGTCAATGGTTCTGTAATTTCCCAGGCATCTTGGGCTTCTATAAGAAGCCCTCCTAATGACTGTGCCTAACCTCTTCTTTTCCTCTGTGGAGTCAAGAGCTACCAAGTACAAAACAAAAGCCATTTTGCTTCCACTCTTTAGCTGTCTACTTAAGGGGAAGGGGATTAATACAAATATCCTCTTTGTGTTAATTATTTCTGAAAATTGCCACAAACTGAACGCTTATAAGACTTGCAGAGCTGAAGCATGTTTGACCAACTAGCAGGTGGATATTAACGTCTTGACTCTAGCCCAACTCTAGAGACCAGGTTCCTGGTGTGAAATACCATCTCAGCTCTGCCTTACTGGTTATATGACATTAGCCATGTTATTTCACTCGTCTGCTTATTAGTTCTACCAAATGAGAAGCAGATGCATTTTCTAGGGCTCTTCTAAGGTGCCCAGGGGGCAGTTGCTGCACAGGTGAGAACAGCTGATGGGACAACAGCAGCTCTGCTTTCTTCCACAGACATACTGGACTTTCATATAAGATTTCATTTTAGAAAGAACTCTGCTGCTACAAATTTTAAACCACCACCCCTTAAAGTCTAAAACCCTATGATTGGGTAAGTCTGTAACTTCAACTCCAACAGAAGAATCAAGCCAGGCAAATATGGGGAAAATAGTAACTCATAAATTAGGAGACGTCTTCCCCAATGAATGAACACACACAATGTGTGTGTGTGTGTGTGTGTGTGTGTGTATTTGGATGTAAATGTCCCCGCCAAGCGTCATGTGTCTTTTTCAGAGATGACTGAATCTAGAGGTGTGGCACTGGAATTAATGGCATGTGGGTACTAACCTTTGTACTGATTGGTTTGGCACCGCCCTAATCCTGGTACTCTGGATAAGAGGCAGAAGGGTGCTGCTGTTAAGGTTCCTTTCTTGCTTTTGCTGCCTTCCATGCCATGAGTCTTGACCCCTCTACCATGTGGCAGCCGCCTCTCTTGGAACCAATGGATTATGGGCTGGAACCTCTACAAGCTGTAAGCTAAATAAACACTTCCCGTTTAGCTTCGCATGTCAGGTATTTTGTCTCAGCATTGAGAGAAAAGTAACTAACACACACGTGGACTGGTGTGTGTGTGTGTGTGTGTGTGTGTACATGGCATTGTTAGGTGGCTTTCAGTTGATTCAAATACCTAACAAGGACACTTTGAAGAAGCAGAAATCTCTGGTATTCTTCCTTACCAACACTGTCAACTCTTCATCAATTGGCCTATAATTTTTACCGCTTATTCACCCTCTTTTTTCAAATAAATCATAGATATGTGATACTTTTTAATGACTTAATCTCTTTTCTTTGCTTTTAAAGCAGAAAACAGAAATTTGATGATAACAGAACCGTGTTCAGGTGGTGTCATTATTGCTGGTATTGAGAAAGAGCTTCAACAAGGACATTTCTATATGACCAAGAAATTCCAAATGAACCGTTTACTTGCTTAGTGATCCTCAGTTAATTCTGAGGGAAATCTAAAATGCATGCACCTTAAAAAGAGTTTACCTCAGCAATATTTTATCTTCTAAATGAGGCAAGATATTCACTAAGGCATTGTATTTTATTTTTCTCTGTGAATTCATACACAAATATTCAGAAATATATCTGCACTTCCTACTTGTTCATATTATTCCTTTAAAGTACCCAACATATAATAGCTCTTGTACAGAAAGGCTTGATTAAGGAGTACTGATCTCAGTGTAACTGTTAAAACAGCAGCTCATCCAATGATCTGATACAGAATGTAACAAATTCCTGATAGAGTTCTGTTCCCTTCGAGAACAAGTGTTTTTTCATCACCCTCTTAGTCACCTAATTTGACTGAAATCTAAGATCTTAATGCATCAGTCTTGTTAATTCTCTTGCCAGTAGTAGGAAATTGAAGCAATAAACCACAACTTGTTTGTAGTGGTGTTAACATTATTAAGTACTCAGCTAGCTGACAAGAGCCCCATTTTTCCATTAAACTTCAATAGCAGCTTCATGCATATTTAGCTCTTTGGCACTTTTCTTATTTTCCCCTGATGACTTGTTTGAAAAGTTGACCTCAAATTCACTACACTCCACTTCACTTTTTGCATAATCAAAGTTATGACATATTGGCTTAGCAAATTGCTATTGTCTCTTTATTACTATTTTTTAAACACCATTCAACTGTCTGTTCTCTGTAAGGACATACATAGCAATTTTTTCTCAGCATGCTAGTTAATGGAACTGGACCTTGAAATTGCAGTAATGAACTTCTAAAGCTAGTATTTCATAATGGTAAGGCATTTCAAGAATCCCATATGATTTATTAATATTATTATTAAGATTTGCTATGAGAGTCGCTTATATTTTCATTTGACTGATTCATTTTTTTCAAACCTATGACTGCAATGGCCCACTCACAGTTTTGGTGTTGGAAATTTACTCCAACGGCGGTGGTGTTTGGAAAGGGCCTCTAATGGCAAATGTTTAGGTCATGAAGGTAAAGTCTACATGGACCAGAGCCACCGGTTAAAGGGCTCATGTGTGTGAGTTTGCTCTCCTGGGCCCTTGTCTTTCAATATTTTGCCATGTTATAGCAAAGCAAGAAGGCCCTCACATGCCAATGCCTTCACTGTGGACAGTGCCGCCTCCAGAACTTGGAGCCAATAAATTTCTAGTAACTGTACTTTACACAGCCTCAGGTATTCTGTTACATCCTCAAACTGGCTAACAAAGTAATCCTTCAGAAAGTTTCCACTTTGAAAGGAATATTCACCTCCTTCCCATAATATCCAGGCCCAAGCTATTGGAAGCTAGTTGGAACCTTCTGGACTTGTATCCTTGAATTTTTGAAGCTGATACTCATAACCTTTCAGCAAAAATTAAGTCCGCTGCTTGCCTCTCCTGTTTGCGCCAATAGTTCTTTCATGTTAGCCTCTTTAAAATCTTAGAATAATGCTTATTTATTCCATCCCCACTGCCATCAAATTACCTAGTCATTAAGCACTATTCATTCCTTCTTTGTAATCATGTCTTCATTCTATTCCCTAAACTCTCCACTACAGTGTAGCAATTTATCATTTATTACTCAAAAGCAGCCATACTAGTTCTGCTGGCTGTACTTTGTCACATGCTATCATCAATGTACACATTTATCTACCTAAGACACAGGCTGTTGATCAGTATCTGTAGAGCATATATTATGAGCTGAGAGATGTTCTGTACTTTGGACTCCCGGTGACAAACAAGCTATGCTAGTTCCTTCTCTCCCTTAATTTGCTGAGCTTATATTGCAGCAGGAAAGCTAGGTCTGAATATTTATCTCTTATCAAAAACTTTGTACTCTACTAATAAGCTCATAGAATAAAATATAACAGCTTTAGCAGTGAGGAATCTTCACAGTGTGGCCTTAAACGGCCTCTTCAGTTTATCTTCCTACTACTGTTATAAGAAATTTGTTTACAATTTTATTCATTATTCTCTAAGCATATAAACATCTCCTCACCAACTAAATCTGAAGCACCTCGAGGACACATAACTCTAGAATACACAGAATTCAGCATGAAACTCACGTTATGATAGAAACTGAGCCACAAGTTGCAATTCTTAGGACTATACTTATAGTCCATCATTCTGAGTGAGATGTCCCTGCTATGTGCTCCAAGGACACCATGGTGCCATCTCCATCCTTGTATACTCATAATGGGTTGTAATTAACTGCAGCTCAACTGAAGTATTATTAGCACCTAGCAAACAAAGTATCTTTTCCTTTTTTTGTTTTTGTTTACATGGAAGCTAGTATACCACCCAATACATAATCATTTCTTAATAAATAATAAATGCCTGAAGGAATGAATGATTATTGAAACACTTTTCTATGGTAAAATTCATGTTCCCTCTGAGAAAGATGATATATTGATCAGGTAAATAAAAGTATCCATACATGTGAAAATCAGAATGATTTCATCAGGCACTTGGTTGATATTAAGACAAAGGAAGTTTGGGAAGGGAGAAAGCAAGTTGATAGAATAGGAATGCCCTGAGATTGCCCTCCCACAATTTTAACATCAATTTTAACAACTATACATGAATGAAAATATCCTTGCAAGAGTTAAGGAAATCAAACAAGATGTCATTGTGCCTGGTTGTACAATAATACTAAGAGAAAAAGCATTAAAGAGTGTAAGAAGAATAGTTTCACATTGCCCATGTTCTTCACCCTTCAATCCCAGGTAGCACAACATGATACTGAAAGAAGTCAGTGCAATACTTTGTCTTAGGTCTCAACAATGGACACGTTTCCATAAAACTCATCTCTGAGAGGACCCCTGTGGCATCATATTCCAAGTTATTGCCTGTGACCTGAACCCTTAGATATGCCCTAGCACCAAGCAGGACCACACATTTTGACACTCAGTCCTTTAAAGGAAAGTTCGGTCTTTAGTCTATATTTCTGCCAGGCTAATGCCAGAAGCCCCAGATTCTGGACCCTTTATAATAGCAGGCAGGCCTCTATGGGCACTGACTTAGAGCATGTCATAGTCCTGCATTCCCAGCATCTGGTCCACAATTCCAGCTCATCCAGCACTGGGGATTTTATAGTAGATTCTACACTTCTAGAAATACCAAATCAGCTACAGCTCCTGTTAGTTTCTGGCATGCCTGGATACCACATGTTCTGTAAGTGTTTTCCAGAAAAAGGTAGTGTTAGAAGAGTGGAGTAAGTACCTACTTCATGCAATGTCCAGACATTGATGTATGCACCAAGAACAACCAGGGAAACATGACATCGTCAAAGGGATGGTATAAGGGGGCAGAGACTTACACTAAAGAAACAGAAATATATGAACTTCCTGACAATTCAAAATAAATGTGGAAGGTAGACCAATAAGCCTCAAGAAAATATGGAGAACCAATTTAACAAAATTTAAAAAGTGACCAGAATGATAAATTCAATAGTGTTTGAAAAAACAAGAAGAATCTGAAAGAAATCTTGGACATGAAAAATACTATGAGAGAAATAAAAATGTAATAGAGAATATCAACAGCAGAGCTGATCAAGCGAAGAATCTGTGAGTCTGAAAGCAAGTTGTTGGAGAATATATAGTAGAAGAAAAAACTAAAGAGAGTGAAAGGAATAAAGAAAGCTCATGGGATTTATAAGAAAACATCAAAAGAGCAAATTTTTAAACAAATATCAGAAAAAAGTAAAGGTTAGAAAGCTTATGTAAAAAACTGGTAGCAATATACTTTCCAAACCTGTAAAAATATCTAAGTATCCAGGTACATGAAGGTCAATCATACTCAATACAAACAAACCTACCACAAGACATGTTATGATCAAATCAGCAAAAACCAAAGACAAAGGACCCTAATCATACCAAGACAAAAGGAAACAAATAACATAGCTCTAATAGTCTAGCAGCATAATTCTCAGCAGAAACCTTATGGTCAGAAGAGAGTGAGATCATACATTCCCAGTGCTGATTAAAAAAATGGCCACCAAATCACGCTGCACCCAAAAAGCTTCAGAAATGAAAGAGAGAGAAAGTCTCTTACAGACAAACAGAAGTTCAAGGAGCTCTTCACTATGGAGTCTGTCTTACAAAAAATGCTAAGGGGGGTTCTTCAAGCCGAAAGAAAAGAATGCTGATGAGTAACTCAAAAACATCTGAAAGTATTCTGTATTCTTAAAAATGCTGAGAGAATGGCTTACCAAAAAAGATAATTATGTGAGTTAAGCATATGTTATTTAGTCATTCCACCATATATTATCCTTTGAAACATGTTACACAGACTAAATATAATTTTGTATTGATTTAAAAATAAAACAGGTGTGAAAACATACATGCATTTCATGTTTATTTTCATATCTCTACCTGCATAGATAGATAGATAGATAGATAGATAGATAGATAGATAGATAGATAGATTCATATTTGGTATGACTTATTAATTGTCCAAATAATTGCTGCTTCAAATAAGAGCTCTTTCCATAGCATGGAAGCTATTCTTTTAAGAGAAAGAAATATGAACAAGAGCTATAAGCTTTACAAAGTCCCAAAAGGGGTCCCAAGGTTGGAGCTGGATGCTATTACCAGCCACTATATATCATTCAAATACAGCTTTTAAGGAGGAAACCATAACCCATCGGGATCAAGTAGAGGAATTTGCAATTCATCATCTGTATTTTGGAGTCTGGAACTCTAGTCTGGCCAACCCCATTAAATGTTCTTTCTATCATAAATACGCAGGCATCTCAGGTAGGTAAAAACATATACAGCATCTGATTTTAATTGGATAGATGAACTAAATACTTCTTGGAAACTATTTTTTGAGTATTTGGCAGTTCCTAAGACTTAATAGGCTAAAGACATTCTTCCTTATTCTAGGAACCTGAATATATTTTCTGAATACTTAGCAGTTTCTAAAAGTTAATGGGCTAAAGGTTTTCCTTCTTCTTCTGGGAGCCTGAACATTATCTTAGGGATTTCATAAAATGAAGAAAACAGCAGTTATGTGTCTAACAACTTCCTTCCTAGGCAGCACGAGTTAATTTCATCCATTTCTCCCACAAACCAAACCATCAACACCTGTATCATTTCTTATTTCTATAAATTTTTAAAATAAGTGAAATGCTTCTATTTTACCCAAGTTTATACTGAATAGGTATTACTTTTATGATCAGAAAAATAAGTTTTCATTTTGTAAAAAATAAAATAAATTATTAAAATGCAATATAATATTTAAATGCATCAACAGAACTATATAAATTGTTAAATTCTTTAAAAATAGGAAAGGATAAAAAATACATCAAGCATATGAAGAAGAAAAATGAGTATACCCACATGCATAAATATTTGTACATAAAAACACACACTCGTATCTGTGACTATGAGACTTTTAAAGACAAGAATAAGGAGATAAAAACAATTACGATGTGTTATGTGCATACACCAAATCCCCACAAGGAATGTAGTTATGTATTACAAACATATACTAATCAAAAATAAAAATTAAAAATAAATTACCTCACTAAGAAAAGTCAACACAAAGTACTATAAGTTACAGAAAAGGTCTAGCAACAATGTGATTACAATATCAATGTAAGTCCATTGGTAAGTTATTTTTAAAATTCTTATTGGCATCGAGGCAACAAGCAAACAAAATCCTCAAATTATGTATGACTTGTCCTTTTCAGCAAAAACCATTGCTATGATTTAAATGTTTGTCCCCATCCAACTCATACTGAGGCTTGGCCCTCAAGGCAACAGTCACCAACTCTGAGAAGCTTAGCCAGATAATGGCTAGTACAACAAATGCATGCTAATATTTTTTAAAATATGCTAACAAAATGTTGCACCTGTATTTAAATGACTAAATCTGTCTTTCAGGAAGACAGAGAGATGAGTAGGCTACTAGAAAAAAAACCTCTCCAAAAGCACCCTTATCTCAGCTATGAAATTATCAGAAAAACATGAGCCTTGTTTGTGACCAAAATGAAAATAATGGAGCAAGGACATTTCACAATCATTTATGAATTCATATAATCTCCCCAGTCAAAATGAAAGAATGAGCCAGAGTGTAGTTTTGACCTCACATAAAGTTGAATCATTGAAACAGAGAAATAAAACATCTCTAAAATACTTGGCAGAGTTTAGAGAGAAAAATAACTACTTTAGAAGACCTGACACATGGCCTACCTACCAGGACCTGGTATTTCCGAGGCAGTAAATGGAACAAATGGATCAGAAATACCAATAATGTAATAAAAAGTAGTTTCCGATTCAGAACAAATATTACAGATTGGATACTGGAGATGTTTAGCATGGTCCATGTGAAAGACAAAATTTTCAAACACATATCAACGTAAGTCCATTGGTAAGTTATTTTAAAAATTCTTATTAGCATCAAAGCAACAAGCAAACAAAATCCTCAAATTATGTATGACTTGTCCTTTTCAGCAAAAAACATTGCTATGATTTAAATGTTTGTCCCCATCCAACTCATACTGAGGCTTGGCCCTCAAGGCGATAGTGCTGAAAGGTGGCGGGGTTTTCAGAGATGTTTGGGCTCATGGGGGCACGTTGATTTTCATGTGGGAATGTGTTAGCTGTCTTGGAAATTTGGTTTTTGTTGCCCCCTTGTACATACATCACTTCCCCTTCCATTTTTCCAACATGCATAGGGCAACATGAGAGGCCTACACCAGAAGCCAAGAAGATGCAGGAAGCATGCTTTGGGACCACCAGAACAGTGAATCCAAATGAATCTTTTTTCTTTATAAATTACCCAGTCTTTGATATTCTTGTACAGCAGCACAATACAGACTAAGACAAACACTGAAAGACAAACAAGCAATGTGTCCAGTGCAATGACAAAGAATGTTGGTGAACTAAGTCGTTAACACTGAGACAGTTGTCTTTAACATGACCAAAAAAAAAAAAATGAAGAGTATCCTGAGATCTTCAAGGTCTCAGATAATAACCATTCAATAGGTGACCTAGATTCCTAAACATGAAAAGAAAGATATGCAGTGAGAGATGAGACCAGCAAGATAGCTTTGACTTTCTCTTTAGGACAAAGAAGAAACAAATCACATGGAAGGTTTTTAAAGGGGAGAGGACTAAGACAGTGAGTAGCAATTATCCAACTGAAGGGTGCTAGCTGACAGACAGAAGCAAAGCTATAAGAGTGGTATCTTATTTTGTTTTTAAAAGCTCGCTAAGTTATATGTGTAATGAATCAGGTCAACAATCAGGCTAAAAGAAAGGATTTGGCGAGAAAAAGAATGCAGTAAATAAAGGGGTTTTCTTACAAGGACCCCAACAGTCTAAAGGTAGTGTCATGAGAGTACACTGAAAATTCTGGAAAGTCAGAGGCCAGGGTTTATCTTCCTCTCTGTCCCCAGGATCTAGCACAGTGGCTCGCACAAAGCACGGACTTAATATACATTTATGGAATATGAATAAAAAGGGGAATGCCAGAAATAGTTTGAGCAGTTGAGACATTATTGGAATTAGCATGTTTTGACTTAAGGTAACAGGTCTGAAAGATAATATTCATTTAAAGAAAGAAAATCTGGATACATTTGTTTAAAAAAAAAAGGAAAAAGAAAATACTTTCATTTTATAGTAACAATGTAGAGGTGATAATTTTTCAACTAATGTACCAAGTGTCAGATATTAGCTGCAGTAGGGAGAAGTGACCAAACTAATTTGTTGAGTTTAATTAATTTACTATTTGTGAATACATTCCTAGCACAAAAGCCAATCATTGTTTAATTAGGTCCTCCTGCCTTATAAGATGTCTTAAACCAAAGAAAAATGGCATAAGCCTGGCCTTATTATGTATGCCTGATTTGTGATTATCAAGCTTACCCTAGGCAATGAAGCAGATAGCACTGACTTAAGAGGCTGTCCACAGCACAGGCACTGTGTCACTGGTACAGGACAGAAAATGTACTACGTTGCCAGTTATTGCTTCTTGCTTTCCCTTTTATCCTATGCAAATTCTCCTACAATTTTAAATATTTGTATCTGAGTAGCATATACAATAAACACCACATTTCATTCTGTGGTAGCTCCTTTTTCTCTACAAGGGCTTATTGAACACTCCCATCTGAACTAGGTGTTCAAAAAATAAGACACCATCATTACCGAGGAATAGACATTGTTGCAGGTTATTTCACAAATGGGAGGGTCCTGCTGGGTCAGACAAATCATCTACCTAGTCTGGTACTTGGAACTTTCTCAGTAATTTCCTAAAATGTATGATATTTCACTGAAAACATGTACTAAGTTAAGCCTTCGATTTCAGTCACAGGCTACATCAAAAAAGTTCTTTCAAAAAACCCTAGGCAACACTGACAAAGAATATATGCCTCGTCTAAATAATGAAGGCCCACCAAACAGGATGCAAGACCCCTCCATGGCTCAGTTCTGCTATCAAAGCACAGAATCTGCTGTGTAGTAATAAGAGAAGAGGGGCTCTTTTGCTCCTAGGCAACTTAAAATCTCCTGAGCCTTAAGCATACCACACATTTTCCAGAGTGGCCATTACCCTACAGGGAGAGTCCATGTATGTGGACAGCACGAACCCTGCACAACTGACTTCTCCCAGTTTTATGTCTTCTCTTGGCCATGCCAGTGGCATACATTGCAAATGACAGTCCAGACACTGAGCTTATTTGTAATTCCATCTTCCATTGCTGGCTAGGTCTGGATCCTGCAAGGAAATTCCCCATACTCATGTTTAGTGTCAAGTGCCCAGAAAGTGTGTATATACTATTATGCTAGGCTGAGTGTGAATTCAAAAGACCAGTAGGACACAGTTCCTTTCTTGGAGGAATTAAGAATCTGGATTCAGGGCCGGAGATTTAGCTCAGTGGTTCTGGCACCTGCCTCCCAAGCGCAAGGTCCTGAGTTCGATCCCCAGTATCCACATACAATGCTGGGTGTGGAGACTCACGCCCACCAACAATCAATACCACATACCACAGTGCCAGGCGTGGTGGCTCACACCTGTCATCCCAGCACTCGGGAGGCAGAGACAGGAG
>PVIC010033612.1:0-20032 GCA_004025085.1 Thryonomys swinderianus | reverse complement strand
CACTGAGATTTCATCTCACTCCACAAAGAATGGCCGCTATTACAAAATCAACCAACAATAAATGCTGGCGAGGCTGTGGGGAGAAAGGAACCCTTCTCCACTGTTGGTGGGATTGTAGACTTGTGCAACCATTGTGGAGATCTGTGTGGAGATTTCTCAGAAAACTAGGACTAGGGGTCCCATTTGACCCTGCTATCCCCCTGCTAGGAATATACTCAGAATTTTAAAAATCTCTGGCTTGTCTTTAATCATGGATGTTGTTTCTCCATTGTGCCCGGGTGACTCTCAGGGAGCTTCCTGTCTCTGGTTGCTACACACTGACATAGTGCTGGATACAGAGTCCTCACAGGCCGCCACCTTCTCACTACAGCCTGGATGGAGCTGTTTTTCCCTCAGGAGTAAAATGGGCAGAGTGCCTTCCATGGAGTCACTGGCCCACCCCTGCCACAGTGTGTAGCCTGTGTTATATTGGATACTTTGCCACGGACTATATAGGTTACCTGGCATCTTTTACCTTCTGACTAGAAATATCCTATAACAGGGCCTGTAATGTAGATAGGAAAATATTTTCCTTACTTTTTTTAATTAGATAAACTGAATTTTGTCCTTATCTTTGAAGGTGAATATAAAAAATTACTAGTTTGGGGGCTGGAGGGTTAGCTCAGTGGTTCCAGCTCCTGCCTTGCAAGCGCAAGGTCCTGAGTTCGATCCTCAGAAACCACATATAATGCTGGGCATGGAGACTCACACCCACCAGCAATCAATACCACATACCACAGTGCCGGGTGTGGTGGCTCAGGCCTGTAATCCCAGCATTCGGGAGGCAGAGGCAGGAGGATTGCTGAGTTCAAAGCTTGCCTAGGCTACATAGAGAGCCCAGAGCCAGCCCAAACTACAAAGCAAGACCCTGTCTCAAACAAACAAAAAAAAAATTACTAGTTTGGGCCAGAGATTTGGCTTAGTGGTTCCAGCGCCTGCCTTGCGAGTGCCATGGTCCTGAGTTCAATCCCCGGTAACCACATACAATGCTGGGCATGGTGACTCATGCCCACCAGCAATCAATATCACATACCACTGTGCCGGGCATGGTGGCTCATGCCTGTAATCCCAGCCCTCAGGAAGCAGAGACAGGATTGCTGAGTTCAAGCCTTGCCTGGGCTACATAGTGAGCTCAGGGCCAGCCTGAACTACAAAGTGAGACACTGTCTCAAAAAAAAAAAAATATTACTAATTAAAAAGTTTTAAGTTTCTCCCAACACTTGGATAAGTCATCCCTGCATATCCTGGTCTCCATATTTTTCTGATGAAAAATCAGCCACTAATGTATAATTGTCTTAAATATGTGATTTTAAATATACTATGAATCATAATCTGAACAATTGGCCACAACAATACTCATATTACAAGCAATAGACAAGACTCTCTTACAAAGAGAGGAAAGAAAAAAAATATGATGGTTAAAAGGACAAAATGGAAACAAAGCTTATGTATATGGGGGGATAGGAGGTTCAGAGAGGGCAGGGGAGTGGGAAAAAATGAGAATCAAAATGTATCATGTACAGGGCCAGAGATTTAGCTCAGTGGTTCCAGCGCCTGTCTTGCAAACTCAAGGTCCTGAGTTCGATCCCGGTAACCACATACAATGCTGGGCATGGTGGCTCACACTCAGCAGCTATCAATACCACATACCACAGTGCTGGGCGTGGTGGCTCACGCCTGTAATCCCAGCACTCGGAGGCAGAGACAGGAAGATTGCTGAGTTCGAGGCTTGCCTGGGCTACATAGTGAGCTGAGGGCCAGCCTGAACTACAAAGTGAAACCCTGTCTCAAAAAAGAACCCAAAAAAACAAAAAACAAAAATGTATCATGTACAGGTACAAATTCTTAATGAGGAATATGATAATAATGTATTCCTAAAATGTAGCAGTAAGCTCAATTTATTAAAAAAAGAACATACCATAAAACTTTCCCTTCAAGGAACTGAGAGAAACTAGCAGTATAGATGAAACAAATTAGCATATATATTAAAGTATTTTTGCAACAACAGAACAGATAATTTGGGGAATTACTTGGACTTCTTCCTATTTGTCTATCTTTTATTTTGCTTTTTATTTGTATGTCTATATTTTTAATTTCTCATATAAGAGAAACCATGTGATATTTAAATGTGTGTTTGATTTGTTTCTGTTAACATTAAGTTCTCAAGTTGCATCCATTTACTTAGAAATGCTTCGTGTTTATTTTGCTGTATGGCAAAGTAGTATTTCATTGTGTATAAATAGAATTTCTTTACCATTCATTTGTTGATGAACATATACACTGTTTCCAATATTATTATATTGGAAGTAGTTTTATAAACTGTGCTGCTGTAAATATGGCTATGCATGGTTCCCCTGTAATAGGATGACTTTAATTTTTATAGGATGACTTAATTCTTTTGGGAAGATATTTAGAAGGTGAATAGCTGGGTCACATGGAATTTGTTTGTTTTGTTTCTGGTTTCCCACATCGATTCCATAATGTTGTACTAGTTTGCATTCCCACCAGCAATGTAGAAGTGTTCCTTTTTCTCCAAATCCTCACCACCATTTGTTTTTATTAAATTGTTCAATAATAGTCATCCTTTCTCAGGTACAATGGAATCTCATTGCAGTTTTAATTTGCATTTCTCTAATGGCCAGTTATACTGAGGGTTTTTTTTCATGTATTTATTGGCCATCTGTACTTCTTTTTTCTAAGAAGTGGCTATTTTGATTGCCTATTTTTATTGGTTCTTTTATTTTGAGTTTTTTAATGTTTTTGAATTTTTAATATATTTTAGATATTAATATGTGACTTTTAATCAGTGTATTTAATGCCATCTAGTTAGTATTTGTTTTTCAGAGTTCACTTGTCTTTGCCTATGGTGTGAATATTTTTGCATTTATCTTGGTGCTTGTTTATCCTTTGAACTATTACATAATTTTAAGCAAATGTGGGCATTTTTAGCTCCCTCTCCTTATCCAGTGATTTATTTTGAGAAAGGGTCTCATTAAATTCTGTTTCCTAGATTAGACTCTCCCTCTTCACACGTTCCGCCCTGCCTCCCTCCCTCCTTTACTTCCTTCTCCATGGATAGGTATGTCTGATTTATTTCCTCATCCTTCCTTCCTTCCTTCCTTCCTTCCTTCCTTCCTTCCTTCCTTCCTTCCTTCCTTCCTTCCTTCCTTCCTTCCTTCCTTCCCTCTTTCCTTGCTTTTATTTTTGTGTTTATTCTTTGGATTGGATTTGGATTCTTTTCATTTATCTCCATATTTTCTGACTGTTTCTTCTACCTCATCCAACCTGTTATTGGTCCTTCAATCCTGTTTGATGCAGTTATGCATTTTGTGTTTGAATTTATTTCTTATGCATTTTTTTCTTTTGAGAATCAGTATATTTTCACTCACTAAAATAATTTCTCTCTTGAATTCTTTGCACCATATCTATAATTGGTGATTCAAGAACTGTGGCTGACTTAGCTGAAGATTGTTACTTCATCACTCTGGTGATTGGTTAACTTGCCTGGATTCAGACTTCAGTCCTCCTCTTTCCTTTAAGTACAAGAGCTCAGGGCCTCATATCTGTGCTCACTGGCCAAGGATCCCCTGCCGTCAGCTTTAGCCTGGTCCTTGGTTTCTCTTTCACACTTGTCTCTAGGACTCATGCATTTGGAGCCTGGCCCCTGGAAAATGGTATTGGGATGTTGTGGGACCCTTAAGAGGTGGAGCTGAGAGGGGCCTCAGGACAACTGGTGTTGCCTCCTCCAAATAAGCTGAGTAGTTTTTAGGAGAGTTTGATATATAAAAGAATGAGCAAGGATCCACCCAGCCCCTCTAGTGTCTTGTTTTGTAATGTATTTGCATCCTCTTTCCCATGGTATTGCCATGTTGTAACTGAGGACTGTGCCTTTGAATCTCTGTAACTCTTAGCTCATAAGCTTCCTTCCTTTATAAAGTTAGTCTTTCTTAGGTATTCCATTATAATAATGAGAAATTGACTAACCCACTTGTGTATAGACTTAACTACAGATAGATATATTGTCTCTTCCAGCTTTTCATTTGGTTCCAGGGGGTTTCCTCTGCATTCATATTTTGGAAATGAGTTAAGGATTTGGGTGGGGTGTGTACTCCTATTTTGGATTTCACTACTATTCTGAGAGCCATTTCCAAGACTAACTATTAGCTTTATGTCTTAGCCACTTTCCCTCCACTAGGATAAAACAGGTGACACTCACAGCTTAAAGAACAGGTTTATTTCAACTAATAGCTTTTTGAGGATTTGGTCCATAACTGGCTGGTGCCAAGGCAGAAAAGGCTTGGTGATGGTGCTTGCCAGAGGAAAACTGTTCACAACATGGCAGCGAGTAGGTAAAGAAAAGAAAGGAGCCAAAGAGGCCCACACACCCTTCCAGGTAATACCCCGGTGACCTGCCACCAGCCAGGTAGGATATTCTATCAAGAATTCGGTTATAGCATTTCTGTGATCCATTTACCTCTGAAAAGCCTCCAGCTCTCAGAGGTACTCTCTTTTGGGAGGTACCTAATTCTAAAAGACTCAGGTCCAGCTCATTATGCAAAATGCATTTAATCCATCTCTAACACCCACCACTTCCTAACAGTGTCAGCATTGATGAAGAGTCCAAATCCAAAGTCTACTAGGAGACAAAGTTATGAGCCCCTGTAAAAATCTAAAGCACTGTTAAATACCACCATCATATAATGACACAGAGTGAACAATTCCATTCCAAAAGGGACAAATAGGGAAACAGAAAGGAATGGAACCAAAAACAAACTCAGCAGGAAAAACATTAAATGCTGTTACCCTTGGTCCAGCACGCTGGGAAGATTGTGGAAAGATATGAACTCTAAATGTCTTAGACAGGCATATCCCTAAAACATTGCCAACTGTAGCCTTTATGGCTTTTCTCTCAGGACAGCTGGGATTGCCTCCTCCAAATAAGCTGAGTAGTTTTTAGGAGAGTTTGATACATAAAAGAATGAGCCAAGATCCACCCAGACTCATTCTACATATTTGAATTTTCCAATTTCCTGGGATCTCCACTATACTTTTGGCTTCACTCATAGTTGTACACATTGCCTTTTCAGGTGAACATTATAAGGCCTCCCAGGTCTTTTTCTGAAATCATGTGGAATTTTCCCCAACTCTATAATTTCTCACACATTCTTTCATTCTGGATGTCTATAAAGCTAGCACCAAACATATGGTGCCAAGGTCTGCTGCCAACTTGAGCATTCAGTAGCTCATCTTAGACCATGACTGCAGTGGTCTCTGAGTGCCTACTTATCTGAACTCAGGAAAACATTTTCTTCTACAGCCTTCCAAGAGCAGGGTGGCTTGGGGCTCTCCCTCCAAATGAAAATCTGACAATTTTGTATGCTTGAATCTGCAAAGGGTGAAGTTTTGCTGATTACTGTCATGTCTTTAAGTCACCTTTCACCTTGTCTTTGTGCAAAGTACTGACTCTGTTGTTTCTTATCTGCTTTTCTATGAGCCAAAAAGGGAGATACAGCCTTCCACATTATATCCCTAGTGATTTGCCACCAACCAAGGCTTACCTCCTAAGAATAAGTCAGCTACAAGCCACAGTGATCCAATCACATTCCCAAAGCCCCATCACTGAACACATGAGACAATGGGAAGCACTCTAGATTTAACCATAAATGCTATTTTTTCAAAACTGAATCTATTCTTGGTAACCTCAAGCTGATAATGGTGTAGTTTTCTATGCCCATAGTAACAGGAAGGCCCTCAAACAAGAAGGATAAAATATACTCTTTTTTTTGATACAGGGTTTTGCTTAGTAGTTCAGGCTTGCCCTAAGCTCACTATGTAGCCCAGGCAAGCTTCAAACTCAGCCATCTTCCTGCATCTGCTTCCTGAGTGCTGGGACTACAGGTATGAGCCACCACATCTAGGATTGTGGTGTGTGGTACTGATTGCTGGTGTGTGTGAGTCATCAAGCCAGGTATTGTTGTTGTACTTGCTAGGCAGATGCCAGAACAATTGAGCTAAATCTCTGACCCAAAATTCACTGTTTTTATCCACTGCAGTTGTACTTTTCTAAAGGAAGCCTCTGACTGGTTATATTTTATTCAATCATTGTTCCCTTTTCATACATACATATATTCCAGTTTTTCTGCAGGAGTTTTTTTTGTCGTTTTTTTATTATTCAGTAAATTTTATTGGTACATTATATACACAGCTCACAATCACACACAACATTGAGGAATTTGTACCAATATGTGACACAGGTCATTTCTCATTTTTACCCACATCCCTGCCCACTCACCCCTCCCCACCCCCTATATACATACTCTTTTTTTTTTCAAATCATATTTATTCCTTCCCCTCATTATGTTCCCACACCAAATTCCTTTTGGGTATTTCCCATTCTATAAAAACTATCCTACATTCTAGAGCTCCTTTACCTCTACAGGTGCTTATATCAAAGAAAAAATCCAGTATTTGCATATCTGTGTTCTATTTATTTCACTAATTAGTGTGTCCTCCAAGTGTCTCCATTTGTTGTTGTTTTTAATGTGTCTACCTGGATTGGGCAATCCCATTGGTTCTAACAGGTTTCTAAAAATTTTATTTCAGTAAGATATGTCCACATATGCATATGTATGTGTGTAAATGTGTGTTTGAGGTGATGTAATAAAGTACACATACTGGGATTCTCTTCTAAAGGTCTTTATAAACAAGTTCATGCATAGAATTTTTGAGGTTAGGTTCTTGACATCTGAAGACAAATGTTGAAACTGAAAAAAAAATGTTCCCTCTCATATAATAAGTTTTCAATATTCTGTTTCTGGTAGGGATTTTAAAAAATATTTTATTTAAACCTTTGTAGACATAATTACTTCCTATGGTTTCCATTGTATTCTTCTGTTTGGCAAATCAATACATCTGAGGCAATGACAGCTATTAAATATGACACAAGAACAATCACACTATACTAAAATAAAAAATAAAGAGAAGCTTTATTGATATCACAGAATGATGTGTAGCTCCTGATCACACTACTGATTTGTACATTTTAAAAGCACCAAATGCCATTCTAATGCATCCATTTACCTTCAGCTCTTTTCTTTGGGGACCAGAGGTGGCCCTACCCCCAGCATATCAGCACGTGAAATCTGTAGTTCTGCCTCTGTGGTCTGTCAGCTTGTCTTGCTGCCCACACAACGTCCTCATCCCTGATTTCCTGCTCTGTCCCAGAGCTTATTGGGGCATCTGGCACCCATTTCTTCCTTAGATTGCTTAAACACAATGGAAATAAATGTTTTCTTGTAGAAGCATTGTTCTGGAAGAATCTGCCATTTCATAGATCCTGCAGGTCCTGAAATGCTCAGAGACTCACCCATAGAAACATGAGGAGTCATGAAAAGTTAGCAAGTTTTCCTGTCTCTCTAGCTGCTCCCCATGCTTGTGGACGCAGGTCATTGTCTTCTTGCTCTGTTGTCCTCAGTTGAAATGGTGGATGGTATTTGTTGACTAAAAGTGAATAGATTTCACTTGGCAGGAGTACATCATACTACTGGGGAGATGGTTTTATGACTGTGGTTTTTGGGTCAGAGCATGTAATTGTATGGAGAAGTTTACTTACTGCCTAACTCATAATCGAGCAAGTCTCTATTAAAAGGAAGATTCTCCATAGCAATTAATTTTGTACAGTTTAAGCAAAGCAAAGCAAAACAAGATAGAAGTGAGTCAGAAATCAGGAATCTCAGAAACTCAGGGCAGGGCCTGAGAGCACCAGCCAGCATAGAACAGCCACACTTAAGACAAAATGAAAGAGAGGCCTAGAGTGACCACCATCCAGCAAGTTGCCTATCAAGCAGGTTGAATTCTCTGTGTTCATGGGGACTAAACTCTGGCCCCAACCAGAGTTCAGGCCCTGTGATGCATTCTCTGGTCTGCTGGGCCAGTGAAGAGACTGCTTTAAGTCCATGGCATACTGTAATCCCATTAAGCACCTGTCTGACCAGTGTCACTTTGACCCTAACACCTGCTCCATCAGCCCTGAGAAACTGCCCATGTTCTGTGTTTGGGGCAGCAGTGGGCATGCTCAGTGCCCTTTCCAGATCCTTGGTACTGTGCTGCTCACCGCCATGTCAAGTTTCAAGAACACATCCCTTCTTTGAATGACCTAGACACATCCCAGAGTGGTCAAAATAAGAGAACAGACCTGTACACCCCGTGCAACAGACAGAACAAGTCTGAGATCTCATTTAGTCTCCACAGCTTTTCTACGGGACTCTCGCCCATATTTTCGCTTCAATTCTCATTTACTTTGCAAATTCTTCTTGAGTATGTTGACTTGATTATGTGAGCTCTTGCAGTTTAAGCCTGCCTGGATTCCAGGTAATCACAATTTGGGTAATCACTCTAGCAGTACTGTTCTTATCACTCAGGTGGCAAGCAGATAGACCCATGGGTTGTGGGAATAGTATCCATTTCCAGATTAAAATATGTCAGAAAAACATGACATTTCCTGTGGAGAAGAAACAGACTTTCAAGGTAGAACATAGGATGTTTATATCAATCTTTAGGAAGCTTCAATGTCCTAACACATAAGATAGGGTGATGATATACTCACTAACAGTATTTGTGAAGCTAAATGGGGTGCCCTAGGCAATGCCACATAGAAGGCTGCTCATCACACAGCAAGGGTAAAGCAAATGTTTAAAATATAAGATAATATTAGAGAGATCCTTCTAGTATTCTATAATATTGTGGGGTTTGGAAGAAAGTAGTAGAAATGTAGCTGAGTCCACAGAAAATTTTTTGTTTCAAGACTCAGATGTTTTTCACAAGTCACTAAGTTTCCAGATAGCAATGTATATTCAAAAACATTCCTAGTATGATTAAGAGATGACCAAAGATTGAAATTAGAACAGACATTTGTGGGATGACATCAGAACCCATTAAGAAGTTGCACTACCCCAGAAGAGCAAAAGTCTGACATCAGCTATTTTAAATTCTCCTGCACAAGCCCTGTTATTGAGGTCAGTAGGAAAACTACAACAACCTAATCCATGTAGGAGGACAAACAGCCTAGAAACTTCATAAATGGAAATATGAATCACACAGCTAAGTAAAGAAGTAAAACCAGCTCACGTTTGCTGAAGGCCAACAGAATAGAGAATGTATATTAGAAAGAGGTAGTTATAAATACCAGCCATGACCAAGTGACCAGTTACAGAAATGAGGATTGAAATTGTCATGAGTATTTCCTTTCTATTTCATAAATATGTTTATGCATGTATACACATATATTAAGCAGATAACTTTGCTGTCTTTTTTGCATTCTTATATCATATAACATAAAATGGATTGCCTTAGTATTGTCACTTAAGTATTGCCAAATTTATATTATGATATTTAAGTCATACAATGACAAGAGAAGGGCAGTATCATTCAAAGTATAACTGTAGCTTCTATTCTGGGGAGGAATTTAGTGAATTTAATCTGTAAACTGGATAGTTGTACCATGTTAGGTAAAATTATGAATTTACTGTTATATTTGAAGATTGAGTGTGGTTTAAGGAGGTCTATGTGGTTGTCAAGTTTACAAGAGACAGGCTGTGACTACTAGTAATGACATGTCAACTCAACTGGATTGGGAATGTCTATGTGATTCACACAAGACTTTTCAGGTTATCTGTGAGGTATTACCAAAGATGATTGACATATGGCACAGCAAACTAAGGGTTGAGACCTGCCCCAATGGTGGAATAAAAAGGGAAGAGGAACTCTTTAGTGCTTTTGGAAGCTCCATTTTGCCCAAGCAAGTGTGTCTTTTGCTACTGGTACCTGTGACCAATAGACTCCAGCATCTTTAATTTCCAAAACTGACACACACACAGACTTTCCAAGGAACTCTCAGGCTTTTTGTTGCTGACTGGCTCTGCATCCCTGATGCCTCTTGTTCTGCATTTTCCAGCTTCTGAAACTGAGAAGCTGAAGGATCACCTGGTTCTGCTGCACACAGGTTGGAATCATATGTATGTGTTTTCTATTAATTCTGTTCTTCTAGGAGCCCTAACCCACAAACATCTAATGCTCATAGACTGATATACTTCATCTTGTGAAAATGCTTATATTACAGATTAAATTCAGGCCCTAAAATATCATAATGGCATGTTTCAGAACTAAAGAAGAAAATCTTAAGGTTCACTAGCATGCAATTTTGAGGAAAACCAAAGCTGGAGGTATTGGATTTGTGATTTGGGGACATATTACAAAGCTGTTGTAGATGTGGCATTTAGCCAGGTGCACAGACTAAAGAAACAGAACAGAAAGCCCAGAAATAGGCACAAACACATCTGATTAACAGGATTTGACAAGTATGCCAAGAAAGCATAATGAAAATGACAGTCTCTTCAACAAAAGATTAATAAAACTATATACCACACATAGAAAGAGAATGAAGCCCTTTTTTACATCACACAAAAAAACAACTCAAAATAAATTGGAGATTTAAACATGAAGTTTGAAACTGTAAACACCTAAAAGAAAACTTGGAGGAAACACATTAGAGCACTGGCTTTGGCAATAAGACCAAAATAACTCAATTAAAAAGATCTGAGTAAATTTTTTTTCAAGAAGACATGTAACATCCACTGGTATATGAAAAGATGTTCAACACTACCAATCATGGAAATGCAAATCAATAATATAATCAAATATTGCCTTACATCTGTTAGGAGTATTATAATGAACTGGAACACGCGTTGGTGAGATTGGGAAGAACATGGACAGTTGGAATGTAAATTAGGACAGTCCTAGAAAAGAAAAGAGAAATTTCTAAATAGCTAAAAAGAAAACCAACATGTGACCAAGTAATACCACTTCTGGGTGTGTATCTAAGAGAACTGAGATCAAGAATTTGAAAATAGGGCCAGAGATTTAGCTCAGTGGTTCTGGTGCCTGCCTCACAAATGCAAGGTCCTGAGTTTGATCCCCGGTAACTACATACAATGCTGGACATGGTGACTCATGCCCACCAGCAATCAATACCACATACCACAGTGCCAGGCATGGTGGCTCACGCCTATAATCCCAGCACTCAGGAGGCAGAGACAGGAGGATTACTGAGTTCAAGGCTTGCCTGGGCTACATAGTGAGCTCAGGGTCAGCCTGAACTACAAAGCAAGACACTCTCAAAAAAAAAAATAAAAGAACTTGAAAATAAATCTATATCTTTATGTTCTTTGAAGTTTCCATTATTCCCAATAGCCAAGGGAATCAACCTAAAATTCACTGACAGGTAAATCAAGAGAATAGGGGGCACATACACAATGGAAGTCTTTTTTTAAAAAAGAAATGATTTTACTGGTACATTTTATATACACATCATGATCATACTCCATTGAGAATTTGTACCAGCATATGATCGCACTCAACATTGAGAATTTGTACCAGTATATGACATGACTTAATTCTCCTTTTTTCCATACACACCCTACTACTTGCCCACCCCCTATATACATAAGCCTTGCTTCCTTTTTTAACATCACATTTTTCTTTCCCCTCATTACTTACCCTTATACCCTTTTCCCTTTGAATATTTAATATTGTGCAATATCTATCACACATTCTAGAATTCATTTACATTTTTAGATTTTCATACCAGAGAAAAAATATGGTATTTACACATCTGTAACCTATTTGTTTCACTTATGAGTATGTCCTCAAGGTATGTCTATTTGAGTATAAAGGACTCAAACATCATTCTTTATGACAGAGTAATACTCCATTTTATTAAAAAATCTTTATCCAGTCTTCAGTTGTTGGGCATTTGGACTGTTTCCAAGATTTAGCTATCAGAAACTGAGCTGCTATGAACATGGGTGCACCTATGTCGCTGTGACGGGAATCTTTTAATTCTTTCATGTATATACCTAGCAGGGGAATAGCAGGGTCAAATGGGATCTCTAATCCAAGTTTTTTGAGGAAACTCCGTACTGATCTCCGTAATGGTTTACCCAATTTACATTCCCACCAATAGTGGAGAATGGTTCCTTTCTCATTGCAGCCCCATCAATGTTGTTGCTGGTTACTTGGAGATAGCAGCCATTCTTTGTGGAGTAACATGGAATCTCAGTGTTGTTTTTATCTGCATCTCTTGAATTACCAGTGATGTTGAGCATTTCTTCGTATACCTCTTGGCACTTTTTATGTCTTCCACTGAATAGTGTCTCTTTATTTCAATTGCCCATTCTAGAATTGGGAGGGGGTTGATTTTTAATATATATATTAAAAATATTTATATATTCTAGATAGTAGCTCTTTGTCTGAGAAACAGCTGGTAAAAGCTATTCCCCATATAGTTGATTCTTTTTGCTCTGCCTGTTGTTTCTTTTACTGTGCAGAAGCTTTTCAGTAGGATGAGATGCAACAAGACAAGGATGATCACTATCACTACTCATATTCAGTATAGTGCTGGAAACATTAGCTATAGCAATTAGAAGAGAAGTAAAAGGAATGAAGATAGGTAAGAAAGAAGTTAAACTATCATTATTTGCTCATGACATAATATTCTACATAGAAGATCCTAAAAACTCAACCAAAATACTATAGACTTAATTATCAAATTTAGTAGCATAGCTGGATACAAGGTCAATGCTCAAAAATCAATAGTCTTTTTTACATACAATAGACTCATTGAGAAATAAATTGGGGAATCAATTCCTTTCACAACAGCATCCAAAAAATGAAATATCTAGTAATCAACCTAACAAATGAGGTGAAGACCTCTACTTTGAAAACTACATCATTCTTAAAAAAGGAGACTGAAGAGGATATCAGAAAATTGAAAGGCATCCCTTATTCCTGGGTAGGAAGAACCAATATCATCAAAATGACTATACTCTCACAAGCACTATATAGATTCAATGTGATCCCGATTGAAATCCCTACAGCATATTTCACAGATCTAGAGAAGATCATCTAAAAATTCATCTGGAACCACAAAAGACTTAGAATAGCAAAAGCAATTCTAGGCACAAGGACATGGTAGGGGTTATCATGATCTCCAACTTGAAATAATACTACAAAGCCACTGTGATAAAAACTGCATGGTACCAGCAAAGTAACAGATTTAGGAACAGATTAGAAGATAGTTTAGAAGATACAGAATAGATTAGAAGATACAGAATTCCAAATACACTAAGCCACCTCATCTTTGATAAATATCATCTTTGATAAATAAATATCATCTTTGATAAATATATGATAAATAAATTTGGTCATCTTTGACCAAATATCCTCAATGGAGGAAAAACACTCTCCTTAACAAATGGTGCTGGAAAAACTAGGTTTTAACCTGCCAAAGACTAAAGCTAGACCTATCTCTTTCACCATGCACTAAAATCAAAGTGGGTTAGAGGCCTAAATATTAAAATAGAAACACTAAACCTGGTGCAATAGGTTAAGTAGAACTGTTGTAGACATTGGCTTAGGAAAATATTATATGAACAAAACCTCAATAGCATGAGAAGTAGGAGAAGGAATCAACAAATGGGATCTCATCCTATTTATTAAGTCATGTTTTATAAGGGAAAATCTTGATATTTTTCATAGGATGGGAACCCACGGGACATTTTGCTGAGTGAAATAAGCTAAGCACAAAGGGCAGATCCTGTATTATACCTCAGGGAGATATAGAATCAGAGAGCATCCATCACTGGGCCAGGGTAGTGGGAAGAGTGAATCACTGCTCAACAATATATATATATATATAAACTTCCAGCTCTCCAAGATGAAAACTCCCTAGAAAGTCACTGAATGATATCACTCTTATAGGTAATAGTGCTGTATTTTGCACTAACAATTTGTTAAGAGGATAGAGCTCAAGGTAAGTTTCTTACCAAGATCAAAATGTAACAAAATAGAAATGATCACTTCAGGTCTTGAATGGGTTGTGAGATACTCCAAGGAGTCTGCAGGTGTCTTAGAACAAGCACATTCACCTGCTTCAGGTGAGCCTTGACACCTGACCTGAGGATTCTTGAGTGAAAGCAGTTCATTTTACAATGTTTTTGTGTTTCTGAGTAACTGTTGCATCTTTATAGAGGTTTAAGAACCTAGCTAATCTCATGCAATTCAGGAATATTATAATAGAACAGCTTACTATAATTTTCACTATTTTTCCAGTGCTGCTTGACTGAAGCCACCAGTATTTCCACATTTCTGATCTATACAGTGCTTTTTCAGGGAAGTAAGTTTGTTAGGTGATGTTTTTTCTTTGTAGTATTGTTACAACCAGGGCCTTCTCACTGAGCTACATCTCCAGTCTTTTTAAAATTTGTATTTACTTAGTTATTATTCTTTTTTAATTTTGGAGACAAGGTTTGCCAAGGCCCTAAGCTGTCCAGATTAGGCACAAACTTGTAATCCTCCTGCCTTAGACTTCCACAGTGCTGGAATCTATAAAGGGTTTTAACACCATTATTTGTTGAAATCTAGTCATATTCAGATTATGGATTTGATAGCAGTTTAATTTAGGGTAATCCAAGGAAACTATGGGCCTATCAATTAATTAGTAAGTGTAAGACGTGCTAAAAGTCCAAGATAGAAACAGGGCATAATAAATACTTTGTTTTTTCATTTATGAGTGTAAAACTTTACAAAAAAGTAAGTAGAACTACTTTTAATGAACAATATTTTATCTGTGAAGAAACTTAAAGCTTAGTGTACAGACAAATACACAGTTAGCAAAGATAACATTCTGCCAACACAAATATATATAAATTATATATATATACATGTATATTTATTTATTTATTTATTTATTTATTTTCTATTTTTTTTTTGAAACAAGGTCTCACTTTGTAGTTCAGGTTGGCCCTGAGCTCACTATGTAGCCCAGGCAAGCCTTGAACTCAGCAATCCTCCTGTCTCTGCTTCCTGAATGCTGGAATTACAGGCATGAGCCACCACACCCCGCACTATGGTATGTGGTATTCATTGCTGGTGGGTGTGAGTCACCACACCCAGCATTGTATGTGGTTACTGAGATGGAACTCAGGGCCTTGCACTTGTAAAGCAGGTGCTGAAACCACTGAGCTAAATCTCCAGCCCACAAATATATTTTTAAATTTAAAAAACTTGCAGTATTTGTAGTGATTTGCATTAGTATAATTGGCATACATCTTGCAACTTCTGTTTCCAGTTGCTTGAGTTTCTATGATGAATAATTCTAATTAATTGTTCAATTTTGTTGTTGCATAGTTTTTAAAAATAGATTTTAATTGGTTTTAAATTGGAAAAAGAACATTTTGAAAATCAGTGATGGAAACTGTCAAAATAAAAGTAATAATGGGACAATTCATTTGCACTTGTATGAAATTTCATGATTACTCTGCTAATTTGTAAATAGTTCTTTTTCTAATTCACTTTGAAGCAGGATCTTGCTTTGTACTTCAGGCTGGCCCTGAGTTCACTATGTAGCCCAGGGAAGCCTCCAACTCAGCAATCCTCCTGCTTCTGCCTCCTGAGGGTTCAGACTACAGGTGTGAGCCACCTTGCCAAGCTAATTCACTTTGTGATTACTTTATTCAATGTTGTATTCACATTAATAATGTTTTTGGGCCCCTTTTAGTATTGTCAAGAGATTTTTGGTAGGTTCAGAGATCTTAGATGTAAGTCCTCATCCTGAAGGCCACTGCAACAGGCCATGCAATACATTTCTTCCTAGAGAGAGTTCTCAAATATCAGAGATCTGTGGGTCCCATTGTTGGAAATAAACCCCTAGACTCGATTTGTTGGTGTAGATAATAAATCACTTAGACATCAAAAAAATCAACAAGCTGTTTTACTTCTGCAGAAAGGCAGAAGTATGAAGTAGAAAGTGTGCAGGACAAAGGCAGGTTCCCTTTTATCCCTAATGTGGAAGAGGTAGCTGACCTCTGTGATGTCGGGGGTGGACACTGGCATGTTGCTGAGTCAGTTAGCGAGGGGGAATAGAATTTAGAATGAAAAATCCTGGGTTCTTATCTTGGGACAAGTTACATAGTTATTATTTCTTGGAGGTCAGGATATTAAGGGGCAGGAGTGAGGTTAAATAGTTGCTTTGACCTTGTACTTTGACAGAAAGTATAAAGTCTATTTTTCAAAAATTTCCCCTTCTCATATCTTCATATTCCTTTTATAAAACTTTGTGAGCACAGAAGTTTACTCTGTTGAGCTTTTTCATCAGAAGCATGCTAGCTGGATGAAGTGGATTCACTTTTGTTTGGGTGTTTGGACTGTAGTTGTGGTAGTCAGTACCATGAAAAAGGGTCCCTTCCAGGCTAGTCTGAGTTTGTTTGCCAGGCTGGTGTGGCTGAAATAGAAAATCAAGTGGTGGAGCTTAAGCTAGACATCCCTTTGATCAGAGGGAATGAAGGGTAAAAGACAAGCCAAAAAGAGAACCTCTCTGCTATGCAAGAATAAAGCACATGTAACCAGAGCATGAGCATTGGAACACAAAGCAGGTTGGGTTAAAACACACATCCAGACACTGTTTTTAAGGGATTGGAATGGCAGTTGTAACCAGTTGGCTCTTGGACCTTTTGCAAGTTTAGCCAGAAGCTGCTAATAGTGATCAGTAATTAGAATACTTTATGGTGTTTTGTCTACATTATCATTGCTTTAATATGCCTTTGGTTATACTTATTTTGCTGGGTGTCTAAGACCAATTTAAAGTGAGACCAGTATTGAGTAAAGTTAACTTTTTTGCCAGTTACCAAGGTCAGTGAAGGCTTTTTAGAGGTATTTGTGGGACCATGTCTAGAGTCCTTCAGCTCTTCCCAATGTCAGCTGTCAAGTCATGGTCCTTCTTGACCACCTGTGGAAGCATGGAAGACATTTTGCCCTTGTGATCCTAATTTTAGGAACAGTGGTTGACTCTTATCCTCTAGAGTGTGACATTCTTTGTCCAGGAGGTTGGGTAACTCACCAAAGTTGTAAGACACTGTAAAAAGGTCCCCTCATGTCCTGAGTCTTTGTGAACCTTGGAGGGCAGGGCCAAAATATTGGCTGTTCTGTTAGTTCAGTTACCTTCTTAGCTTTGGTCTCTAAAGTTCAGTTGCTGAACACCTGGGAGATTCTGTTCAAGATATCAGGTACCTTGAAATATACGGAATCATGATGACATTGTATTCGAACCATTAGGCTTTGTTGTTAACTCTGAAACACATTTAAAATTTTATTTTAGTAAAAAATAACTTTTTAGTTATCTTCACCCATTTACAACATATGGAAACTTTTACCTTATTTGTTATCTTTCGACCACTTTTTTTTTTTTGAGACAGGGTTTCACTTTGTAGTTCCGGATAGCCCTGAGCTCACTATATAGCCCAGGGAAGCCTTGAACTCAGCAATTCTCCTGCCTCTGCCTCCCGAGTGCTGGGATTACAGGGTAAGCCACCACACCCTGCCTTTTGACCACTTTTTGTTTCTAGTGATATTTAAGTAGAATGTACTTCACAAATTATTAAAGTCCCATTTCTAATTATTATAGTGATATTTTCTGTACTATACAGGGTGTAGACACATCAAATTATCATGACAGTTATGTAACAACCACACAAACCTGAAAAAAAGTCTATCATCATGAACAACTCAGGTTTGGAAGTCATTAATATAATAAAACTTTTTTTCAGTCCTATATCTTAAAACACCTATAGACTTTGGAAAACACAAGTGTATTTAATTCATCATGAGTTTAGTAATAATTAATAACACAGAAATACTATAACTTTATTGCTACAGACATAGAGAGTTTAACCTTTAATTTAGAGCCAATTGAAGTATATTACAATAACATATAATTACTACTTTGATGTGGCACTGTATGACCCTGGGAATATTGGTCAAGCCATTTGTCAGTGGAAGAACTGGACACATTTTGGTCTAGGCAGCTGTTTTTGTTTGTCTGTCTTTCAAATCACAGAAAGGAATCTTATACAACAGCTTCCCAAGCTCCTTTACCTTCTAGCTCCCTTTTTAGTAATCAAAAGAAAAAGTTAAAAGGGTCTGAGTTGCCCCGTTTTTATATTTAACCTAACTTTTGATTTAAAGTTATTATTTTATAATTTTGGCTATATATATATATTTTTTTTTTTTGAGATAGGGTCTCGCCTTGTAGTTCAGGCTGGCTCTGAGCTCACTATGTAGTCCAGGCAAGCCTTGAACTCAGCAATCCTCCTGTCTCTGCCTCCCGAGTGCTGGGATTACAGGTGTGAGCCACCACGCCTGGCAATTTTGGCTATATTTATCCTTTGGATGTTAAAGACCAAGTCAAATAAAGAGGAAGGCTGAGGCCTGAGAAGCAGTAACTGATGCGAGTCAGGATTATAACCTCCCTAGTCCTTAGGGACAACAAGGGGCCTTTAGAAGGAAGAACTTGTGGTCCAGCAAACCAACAAGAAAACACACATATTTCTTTCAATAATCTGCATTCTCCACAAGTTTCCTTTTAGATAACCCCTTTGAGGTCTGCTGCTCTGCCACTTCCCTTTATCCTTCTAGCAAACAAAACTTTTTTTTTTTGAGACAGTGTCTTGCTTTGTAGTTCAGGCTGGCTCTCAGCTCACTATGTAGCCCAGGCAAGCCTCGAACCCAGCAATCCTCCTGTCTCTGCCTCCCGAGTGCTGGAATTACAAGTGTGAGCCACCACACCCAGCACAAAACTTTTTCTTAAATCAAATTCTTTATTGGTACAATTTATATGCATCTCACAATCATACATAACATTGGGGAATTTATACCAATATAAGACACAGTCAATTCTCATTTTTACCCATATTCCCACCCACCCACATATACATGCTCTTTTATTTTCTTTCAGAGTCATATTTATTCCTTCCCCTCATTACATTCCCACACCAAATTTCCTTTGGAAATTTCCCATTCTCCAAAGACTGTCATACTTTCTAGAGCTCATTTGCATCTACAGGTGCTCATATCAATGAGAAGATCCGGTATTTGCCTATTTGTGATCTATTTATTTCACTCATTAGCATGTCCTCCAGGTGTCTCCATTTGCACATAAATGAATCAATCTTGTCATTCTTTTTTTTTTGAGACAGGGTCTCGCTTTGCAGTTCAGGCTGGCCCTGAGCTCACTATGTAGCCCAGGCAAGCTTCGAATTCAGCAATCCTCCTGTCTCTGCCTCCCGAATGCTGGGATTACAGGCGTGAGTTGCCATGCCCAGCAGTCTTGTCATTCTTTAGGGAAGAATAATACTGCATTTTATAAAAAAAACACCACATCTTCTTCATCCACTCTCCAGTTGATGGACATTTGGTTTGTTTCCAAGATTGAGCTATCACGAACTGAGCTGCTATGAACAAGGGTGTACCTCTGTCTTTCCAATGTGATTTTTAAAATTCTTTTGGCTATATTCCTAGCAGGGTAATAGCAGAGTCAAATGGGACCCCTAGTCCTAGTTTCCTGAGAAATCTCCACACAGATCTCCACAATGGTTGCACATGTCTACAATCCCACCAACAGTGGAGAAGGGTTCCTTTCTCCCCACAGCCTCGCCAGCATTTATTGTTCGTTGATTTAGTAATAGCAGCCATTCTTTGTGGAGTGAGATGAAAGCTCAGTGTTGTTTTCATTTGCATCTCTCAAATGACCAGTGATGCTGAACATTTCTTCCTATGCTTCTTAGCTGCTTTGACTTTTGCCTCTGAGAAGTGTCTGTTCATTTCAGATGACCATTTTTGAATTGGGTCTTTAAACTTGGGGAGGCTGATCTGTTTGAGTTCTCTATATATATTGTAGATAATAGCCTTTTGTTGGATAAACAGCTAGTAAAGATTTTTTGCCCATGTTGTTGGTTGGCTTTTTGCAGTACCAGTGCCTTCTTTGGCTGTACAAAAGCTTTTCAATAGAATGAGATCCCATTTGATGATTCTTTCTGCTAGTTCTTGTGCTATAGAGGTTTTATTCATAAAGTCTCTGCCTAAGCCAATGTCTCCAAGAGTTTTC
>PVIC010033611.1:0-20051 GCA_004025085.1 Thryonomys swinderianus | reverse complement strand
AGGGCCGGAGGGTTAGCTCAGTGGTTCCGGCGCCTGCCTCGCAAGCGAAAGGACCTGAGTTCGATCCCCGGTTACCACATATAATGCTGGGCGTGGTGGCTCACGCCTGTCATCCCAGCACTCGGGAGGCAGAGACGGGAGGATTGCTGAGTTCGCGGCGGCTTGCCTGGGCACCATAGTGAGCTCAGGGCCAGCCTGAACTACAACGCGAGACCCTGTCTCCAAAAAGCAAAAAAAAAAAAAAAAAAAAAAGAAGTGAGTAGTCATGGGACGTGACAGCTGTTGCTAATGCAGCTGTGAATTCCGTGCTATCAGGTCTTAGGGCCCATATGAGAAGTAGAAAAGAAATGTCACCGCTAATGCGTCTCCCTAATAAACAGTACTTCCTTTCATTTCTACAAGGAAAACGCCACCAGCAGTAAATTGTTTATAAAGCAAAAACAAATCATAATGGACTGGTAATCTGCGTTTCTATTGTGCTTGTCCCTGGGGTCTGCCTGGGCCCTAAAGACACTATCTCATTACTGTTTTGAGTACCTCTGAGAAATATGCAGAAAGCATCATTTTCTCCAATTTTAGTGTAAGTCAGGGAATTTGTGTGACTTATCGTACACAGATGTGGATTATTCATTTTCACAGAAGGATTGTGCCAGTAAATTGGCTGATTTTCTCATGAAATTAGCTACTCAGTTTAATGGAATAAACATCCAAGTCCTTATCACAAATAAGTACAAAAATATCCCATTAACTTATTTCAATACACCAGTCAGCAACACTTGGCAGACTTATTTGAACTTAGTAAGTGCAGCTAGGAACAGAGTTTATTCTCCTGACTTTATTCAAGTAACCCATCGCCTTATTATTTGAAAGGTGAAACTTCTCAACGGAAATTTGGGAATCTTCAGTCGTGTAGGTGAATGTGTAAACGGAGGGAATCGCACTGCTTCTGTCCTCCGGGGTCTCTGCTGCACAAACTCCCCTCTAGGTTTCATTAACATCACCACAGAATGACCCATACATCTAGAAATGGTGAGAAAGAAATGATAGCTCACATTTTTGAGAAGTAAGTTCTTTGAAAAATAGCAGAGGACAGAACTATGGAGTCAGAAGTGGCTGCTTCTCTGAAGACCTTCCCCATAATCTTCTCTTCCTTACCCAGTTGCCTGCTTTGCCTCCATTTTATGGGTTCAGGAAGCACTTTGGTTGAAGGAAAATTCTAGAAGGTTCTAATGCTTCCCTTCTTGGGCATACTTTTGGGTAATTTCTGTGTGGAACAATCAAGCTCAGTGAGTTTCATCATTACTTTCCTACAAAATATCTTGTATTTTAATGTTATTTATTATATATAAAGCTAAATATGTGTTCTACTCGTAACCTTTCAAAGAAAAAGTATTATTGAGCGACCGAGTCTGTCCTGTGCTCTGAGTTGAGTCTGGAGTGGCCTACGAAGGCCATTTAGTGAAGCTTGGTCTCGCGGGAATGGCTCGTGGGAGGGCGCTAGGGTGAGGACCACTTGCAAGGTGGTACCTGTGGGGAGATCTTCTGATATTTGGAGCACATTTCAAGGGGATGGCAGGACCCTATTTTCTTCTCTCTCTCTGTCAAGTCTTGACCATAATGTGGGGAGATTTGCTCATGTTGCTGCCTGGACGTGTTGCTGTTTCCATGGCCCAAAAGAGTGAGTCAGCCGGTTCTGAACTGAAGCTGCCCAAACGTTTTCAGCTAAGCTGATTATCTAAGGTATTGTTGAAATATTAGGACTTTGTACAGTAACAAATTAATTACAGTAATAGAAATCTAATGTATCTTGCTTTATAGGTATAGATTTATAGCTAGTAGGAAAGCACCTTTTACTTTTTAATTTTTGTTACTTTGACCTTATTTTTTAGATGAATATTTCAGAATTTGGGGAAGGAATATCTGGATTGTAAATCCTACATCAGTAGTCTGATGTCTTCTTCAGCTTGAGTGGTTGTGCCCAGCTAAAAGTGATTAGAAGCACTGACCTTACTTGGTAATTAAAATAGAACAAGGCCAAATTTAGTAGTATTCATCACCACTGTTAGGATGCTTGGATTCCAACAGAATCTATGAATGTTAATCCCATGTTAATACTTTTCTGATGTTGAAAATCCTGGAAAAGTCAAGCATGTTTGATGCCTGCTGTGCCTACATACTCATGTATGGTGTGGAGCCTGTGAGACACCAGAAAGCTGGTAGCATCTTTGCTACTCCTGGATCTCGCCCAGCATCACTTACAGATTCCACATAGTCATCTTTCATCTGCTTCAGTATCCATTCACTCCCCACAATATATACTGACAATCTGATTTTTATATATCCAACCCAGGCATGGTGGCACATGCCTGTAATTCCAACTTTCTGGGAGGCTGAGACAGGAGAACCATGAGTTGGAGTGTAGCATGGGCAGCTTAGGAGCCGAGCAACAGTCCTCTCAAAATAAAAAAGACCATGATGCAGTTCAGTGCCAGGTTCTTGGGTTCATGCCCAGCACCACCAATTTTTTCAGCTGTGTCTAGATATAATTTTATTTGTCACATTTCTCACTTTAAAATCTTATATTGAATTATATATATATATCATAACTAATATAGCCGTGTATAGCAGAATTTATAACACAAAATTCCTTGTTGGATTGCAAATACTTTAAATAGGTACAACATTCAATATACACTTGTTTTCTTCTTGTTCTTCAAATAAAGTACAAGTCTCACCTGACTTTCAAAAATGATAATAGTTCCTTGGCATTTTACTTTTCTCAAACTTGAGAAAAAAAATAAACTTATGATATAAAAAGTCTATAAATTTAAATAAAATTTATGATATAAAAAGTATTCCGTATCTCCTACCTGCTGTTGGCATCATTTTGAATATTCTTGTCTGATAGCAAACATGACTGTGTCTCTCCTGAGTTTATGTGGGTTTTTGCCACAGACCACATTCTATCAGGGGTTGTGTGTTCTAAACGTATCTGAAACTGACATAAATTAACACAAAATGAAACTCTGTTTTTGTCAGTATTTTTGGTTGGTAGGTCAAAGTAAGGTAAAACTGAAGAACATAAAAATATGTCTTTGGAATTGTTTACTTTAAAAAGTAGTTCAAACTTTATGAAATCTGAGCTTAGTTCTGAAATGTTGACCTCCTATAGCAGTGGATTACAGCTGTAATCTTCACATCATAAACAGTGATCAACTTGATACAGTGGTAGAACCATCATATTTATAAATATATTTCTTCATGCGTCTTAGACCCTGCGTCCACATCACCAAGCAGAGCCAGTGGTAAGACGCTTCCTCCCTAACCACTCAGAGACACTCACTGTCATTGATTCTGGATCAGCGCACTAATCTAGACTATAAAACCTCTTCTTTTTCCCCATTTTGGTGAGTGCTGTAAAGCTTAGGATGAGGAATTTAAAAAAATAAAATCTGCTCCTTAACCTTTAAAATGAAACACACAGGCATAGACACATTTTGCTGAATTGTGTGCAGCATTAGCCAGTCTCAGAAAGTTGTTGGCATGATGCCAAGTGAGCCGTGCTCTTCAGCAGGTCCGAAGGAGTCTCCAGATAAAGAGATCATTCTGGTTCCAAATTATGTTGAAACTCATTATCCTCCAACAGGGAAGTGTGAAGTGTACACTCCCTGACAACATTATTGCCGTGGAGTAACTAAACATCAGTATGTGGTCAGAGGTACTAGAGAATGATTTTTTAAAAATTAAACAAACAGAAAGTGATGAAAATTAATGAATATTCATCAGTAATGAGTTATAAAAAAGAAAGTATCATATAGTGTAAGTCCATTTTGTAGACTATAGTAGTGTGCACACCAAAGTTCAGGATTTCAGTGCACTGAAATGTGACATGAGTTCAAACAGAGAGACAATGAGCAGAGAGCTAGAAATCACCAATGAGGAATTTATATATGGGCCTATAATAAAATTATGAAATATCTAATAAGTTTAAAATCCAACAAATATACAATCGACAATGTGGGTGTAGTTTCTTTATAGAGATCTCCTACATTTATGGGAATAAAATAACACCACTCAGATATTAACAGTCACCTGTTGTCCTAAAGTCTTCCATATAAATAGACAATTCTCAAAATGAGCCCCTTGAAATGTTTCAGAATTTGTTACAGAGTTTTGGAACTAAGGAGAATAATAAGTGTAACTGTAATTGGGATAGAAATGCTCTGGGCAGGTGAAACAGGACGTAAGAAATCGTGTTTAAACAAGATGGTACTGATAACGTCACAATCAACATGTTTGCATGCGAATGTACAACGTCTAAAACACATGACCTTGAAGTGATTCTAAAGCTGTCCTGAAAAGCGTGTGCCATGCGAAGGCCTTGAAGTCTCCAGAAAGCTTCATCAGCCAGATCTCGTGGAGCAAAGAGCAGGATCTTCCTGATATTGTTGGTGAAGAATGAATGATAAGTAACTCTTTCCTCATCTTGAACTTGTATTTACCACCCAAACAAGCGCTGGCAACTGTTATTAAAAAAAGTGATCTAAAATGTAAAGAGAAAATACTGGTTATTTTCATATTGCATTTTAAGTAAGTAAATTGTTGAATACAGAAGGAAGCTATTATTACATTGTTTTACATATGTATGTATCCTATGCGGATATGAAGAGATGGGTAGAGATAATCAATTTGATAGCTCTGCAGCTTTTTGTGCTTGTGGTACTAGGTAAGTCAACTAATCCTTCTAAATTTAAATTCTCCCATTGGCATGATGAGTTTATAATTTATAATATATAATATAATATAGAATTTTGGTAAATACCTAAGTTACTACTAAAGTGGTTAGTAGAGTGGCTCACACTTATAAACAGTTATTATTTAATCATTTCACATTGCTAGTATGATGAACCCTAATGTGCACGTATAAAGTACACGATAGAAGCTGTGAACTTTGATATGAAGAAATGTTCAGCATCATTGATCATTTGAGAGAGGCAGTTGAAAACAACACTGAGATTCCATCTCACTCCACAAAGAATGGCTGCTATCATGAAATCCACCAATAGCAAATGCTGGTGAGACTGTGTGAAGAAAGGAAACTTCTCCACTGTGGGTGGAAATGAAGACTGTGCAACCACTATGGAGATCAGTGTGGAGATTCCTTAAAAAGCTAGGACTTGAGGCTGCATTTAATCCTCTATTCCCTTCTAAGTATATACATGAAAGAATTAAAAGAATCATACTACAGCAACATATGTGCACCCATGTTTATAGCAGCTCACCTTGTGAGCAGCTAAATCTTGAAAACAGCCTAAATGCCCATCAGTGAGAAGCTGGATAAAGAAGATGTGGTTGTTTTTATAGAATGGAATATTATTTGGCCATAAATATGAAATTTTGGAGTCATTTACATTCCAATGGATGTATCTTGAGGACATACTCATTAGTGAAATAAATAGGACACAGATGTATAAATACCCATATATTTTCTCTAGCATGAAAAACTGAAGGTGTAAGTGAGGTCCAGAATGTATGACTGGTAATGTGAAATAGGAAGAAAATGTGCAAAAGGCAAAGGGAAAGTGGGGTAGGGGAAAGTAAAGAAGAGAAGGAAGAAGTTTGATAGTTATAAAAAGGAAGCGAAGTTTGTAATTGGGGTTGGGATTGTAGGGAGGGCAGGGGATACATCATGCACTGGTACAAACTCTCAAGGTCATATGAGGTCATAATGTACCAATACAATCAGAAAAAACAGCAAGTTAGGGTTTCTTCAACAAGAACTGGAAGAAAAATAGGCATTGTTCGTTCTTCTGGAAAATTCATTATCCTGCTTTATTTCAACTTTACTTTTAATTCAGAAAAATGTGGCTTATATTACTCTCCAAAATAGTATTATCTACTTAAAAGATATTAGTGGTTTGTTGAATTAGATCAAACAAATTTAAAAATTAAAATCAACATTTTCTCTAAAGAAATCAAAAGAACCCAGTTTACCAAAAACATTTCTGCTGAGGGAATGTAGTCATCTGAGGCTGTGAACAGAATGTGTAATAAATGCTTAGCACAGGTGCCATGTCAGACAGACAGAGCCTGGAAGAATTTTGTCAACTGTGTTGTGTGGACTACATCTGTTGAGGGTCCCTTAGTTGGTTTCACTTCAAGTTCTTTCATTCTGTGGCAAATACCCTCGTTCTTAAAAAATATATTGGTTTTCACTTTCTGTTGGTTCCTTAAAAAAAAAAAAAACTGGGGGCGGAGACTTAGCTCAGTGGTTCCGGCGCCTTCCTCGCAAGCGGAAGGTCCTGAGTTCAATCCCGGTAACCACATACAATCTGGGTGTCGTGACTCACGCCCACCAGCAATCAATACCACACACACCACAGTGCCGGGCGTGGTGGCTCAGGCCTGTCATCCCAGCACTCGGGAGGCAGAGACAGGAGGATTGCTGAGTTCCAGGCTTGCCTGGGCACCATAGTGAGCTCAGGGCCAGCCTGAACTACAAAGCCAGACCCTGTCTCAAAAAAAAAAAAAAAAAAAAAAAAAAAAAAAAACTAGCTGTGAACAGTTACTTCCATAGATGCCTACAAGAATTATGCAGGGCTTTCTGAGTCACTCTCAGGTCTTGCTTGGGATGTTTTCAGAGTTCCTGCCCTGGAGACTTCGTGTAATTTCCCTTTTTTGGTCTTTATTCTGTCCCTCAGTGGAAGAAGGCATTGGAACGTTTTCAGCAAGCTGAAATTGAAGTCAAACCCAGTGACCCTCCTTGCAAGAACCTTTCACTTTGTTCTCTGGGATAGGTCACATCTTATTTGTCCAGTGTAAAAATTTTAGTGTCTGTTATCTGAGTTCCCATTCAGTATTTTAAATGAATTTCCCAAGGGCTTTTTTGAAAAACAAGGCCAGAAGAGAAGAATTTTACCTATCAATCAGGAGCATTTTTTTCTCTTGTCCTGCCAAGTAGAACCCATTCAATATAAAAGTGCAAAGTCTTTTGCTAAGATTTCACGTTTTTAAAATTTTTTAAGGTCAGGAATCCATTATTCTGTTAAGGTTAATCATAGTTCACCCCGTATTAACTAATATTATAGTATTTATAAAGTTGTAATGAAATAGCGTTGTCAAGGGAGCTATTACCTTGCTTCTTTGTAAAAAAAAAAAAATAGGTGACATGAAAAGTGATAAAAATACAAAAGTAGTCATTTAAATCTCACCAACTCTTCTCTTACAAAAGTACCAAAACACTTTTTAAACTTTAATGTCAGAACAGTCATTATCTAAAACTTAAGTTTTGTTACATTGCCTATAGTAGTTTAAAATGTTCAGTTTTATTTTCATCATTAGATAACTTGAGATTTCACCCTTTCAGTAAAATATGCAGTCCTGAAACAAGAGATAAGAGGGTGGCTCCCCATTCGGCCGAGCAAATCCCTGGACATGGGTTTTCTGCAAAGATTCTGCAAGTCAGAGGTGGTCGCAGCTCACGCTGCCCAGTGACTGTCTCCTCCGCGCGTCCTGTGTGTCCCGCTGACGCCCTGAAGGGCCAGACTTGCTCCTGCTCTGCTCTGTGTGTGCGCCATAGTGATTGGAGATATTTTGAATAATTTAGGTTGCTACTCATGGGTAATACTGGTTCTGCGTTTGTGTGGGGCTCAGTGAGCTCTATACACGTGTGCTGATCCTCCTCGGGCAGTCCATTGCATGTTCTTGGACAAAAAAACACTGTCATGTTAGAAAACACGCAAGTCTAGCATTCTGTCACCTGATGTTGGGCATGTTTGGCATTAATTACACCTCTGCTTTCAGGTAGGTCACTTAACTCTGTTCCTCCATCCCTCCCTCCGTCCGTCTCTCTCTCTCTCTCTCTCTCTCTCTCTCTCTCTCTCTCTCTCTCTCTCTCTCTCTCTCTCCAGACAGGGTCTCATTTTGTAGTCAAGGCAGGCCCTGAGCTCACTTTGTAGCCCAGGTAAGCCTCAAACTCACAGCAGTCTTCCTGCCTCTGCCTCCTGAATTCTGGGATGACAGGTGTGAGCCACCACACTCAGCTTTGTGGTATGTAGTTACAGGGGATGGAACTCAGGACCTTGTGCTTGCCAGGCAGACACCAGAACCGCTGAGCTAAATCCCAGGCCCTCTGTTTCTTATATGAGAAGTGAGAGGTTACTATGAGTCCTTCAAGTTTTACAATCCTCAGAGAACAGAGGTCCCATAATCTTCCTCCCATATCTAAAAGCATATTTCTTAACTGAGTTGTTGTTATATAACAAAGATCTAGTTATCAGGAGAAATGTTTTATGCAATGGAGAAAATGAGAAAGTATGAAAAAAATTCAAAATGTGGAGACGGAGGTCTTGGAGAGATGGAGCAGCTAGATAGCTCTGCTGGGGCTTTGTGAGGGGCCGAGGGTACTCAAACAGCATCCGGGATCTTTGAAAGGTCTCAGGACACTGTGAGACTTCAATGTTCAGTAAGTTCCTGCTTCAAAATTAGTCCTCATTTTAAGCCCTTGAGAAAGTAGACTTAGCACCAAAAGTGTGGTATTAGGTTTCTACCGCAGTAACAGAACACCTAAGACAAAGGGTTATGGAGTTTGGCAGAGTCTCATGTCCAGCGGGTCTGCCGGTGCTGCCACCCTGCGGGTGGGGAAGTGGCACATCTTGGAGGACAGACAGGACATCGCAAGTGGACACACAGCATCACTGGGGTCGAATGAAGGAGGAAAGGAAGGGGCTGGGCCTGCAAGTCCCCTCCAAGGGCACAAGCCCGATGGCCTGAAGGCATCCGAGTATTTCCGGCCTCTGAACCTTTTCCCATTCCCCAGCAGCAGGGCTGTGGGGCTGAGCCTTTAACACCTGGGCTTCTCAGAGAGATTCTAGGTCCAAATCAGCATTTGGTGTACAGTCATCTGAAGAGAAAGGGACAGAGTGCTCCTCATAAGATTGGAAACAGTACCTTACAGCTAGGATAACTACAGTAAATAACATAAAAACTTCAGAGAGAAAAAAGTTAGATATAACCATTACACTGTAAAAAAAAACACTTTGATTCATCACCCAAAGTAGTTTAATTAAAAGGTGGAAAACATGGGCCGGAGGGTTAGCTCAGTGGTTCCGGCGCCTGCCTCGCAAGCGCAAGGACCTGAGTTCGATCCCCGGTTACCACATATAATGCTGGGCGTGGTGGCTCACGCCTGTAATCCCAGCACTCGGGAGGCAGGGACAGGAGGAATGCTGAGTTCGCGGTGGCTTGCCTGGGCACCATAGTGAGCTCAGGGCCAGCCTGAACTACAAAGTGAGACCCTGTCTCCAAAAAGCAAAAAAAAAAAAAAAAAAAAAAAAAGGTGGAAAACAAAATTAAATAGATCCCTTTCCAGCACATGTGTGAAATTTTAATACTACAATTGCTCTGTTAGTCTGAGGGGAATGAAATGTGGCATGTGTGCCCTTGAAATGTTTTCAAAATTTATAAAATGTGAATGGGATTTTATGGTTTATACTTCACTAGAAACACCTTGGTGCTATTTATTACCTTATTAATTTGCTTAATAATCTCATATGTAGTGCTTCCACATCCTATGTCCACGCCCATGTGAGTGAGACTTGTGGTGTAATCTAGAAGCACTAGCAGTAAACACTGAAAACACTTGCGGTCTCTCTTCTCCAAACAGAACAAAACGACAACAACAAAATTTTATTTGATGTAGAACTGAGCTCAAAGAAAAATAAATTGATTCATCGAGAAGAGAGGCCACAGGTGTTTTGCATGATGACCGTTAACTTTCATCATTCATATATGCTTCTGGCCACACGAAAGTAAATGAATTTACTAGGAAATGTAGAACTGCTAAAGGTTCGGGAAAATAGAACAAAATGTTGTAGAGTATAGGGAACCAGGGAAGGAGAAATCATCAGAACTTCTATAGTTTAGTTCTAGTCTCCTGTGAGCCCAACCGCACAAGGTGAATTAATTAATAAACAGAAATGAGACTTAGAGGAGAAGCTGAACATGGGCCTGATCCGTGCTGCTCTGGGGAGCGAAGAGGACAGGTTGCTACTGTTGCATTCTGTGCATCTCTGGTAACAAAGACTCGGAGGGCAGGGCCGACACCGGCAACAGTCCTTGAGGAATCAGGCAGATGAAGATGCTGGTGTAGTTCTGCCCTGGAGCATCACAGAGCCTGGGAGCACTCTGTGTGTTTGTGGTTCCTGGAAGTGAAGGTAAGGTCTGGATATGTCCTAGCTGGTCTGCAGGCAAGAAAGTTGGCTCAGTCATAGTCCCAACTGTGCAATAGGATTGCTCCTCAGAGTAGAGATTGACCATGTACGTCTTCAAATCTCCCTTAAAAATATGTTGCCCTGTTGTAAAAGCCTATTATTAGAGCTCTTTCCCCCCTGCAACGACGTGGTGACAGAGGTACGTATGAAAGCACAATTCAAGTCCAACTTCCACCTCCCGCAGGGAGCATACTGTCAAGACTGTATTGGGGCCATCTATGTGGACTTCTATTTGTTTTCTTTTTTAGCCCTGTCTTGGTGTTGGTAATTAATGAATGATATTTTGGCATCAATTTTGATAGTCTCGCCCAGTTTCTTTTTTCTCTTCAACAGCTGAAGTATGAATTGTATTTATAGAAGTTTCATTGTTAAAATATTCTGGTATTTCTAGCATTAACCCAATTTAGGCAACTTGCACTGTTATTCACATGGTGCCCACCTACTATATTTTCTTCATCCTTCAAGCTCATTTAAGTGAATGAATGAGCTGATTTAGTTAGTTTTTGTATCATTGAGTCAAGTAATGCTGTTCCAACTAGAATCTGCTTTTCATTACTACCATTATGGTTCTCAAAAATTTTAACCGACTTTACAGGGATACTTTAAAAATTTAAATATTTTAGGGGGTTACCCACTTTCTGGGTCCCCCTTCTGTATCTCTTAAGGCAGAAGCTTTCTCTCTCAATAAAATTTTCCTACTCAAAAAAAAATTTAAATATTTTAGTGAAGAAAGAAGTTTGGTATGTGTTCAACTTCACATTTTATTCTGTTAAATTCTAATAGAAAACGCTTTTTATTAGAGTTGTATATCTAAATGTATTCCATTTTTCAGTCCCTGAGGTCTCCTGTGTATGTGTATAGAAAGATATCTAGAACAATACTCACACATTTTCAAATGACTTTATTTCTTAAATTTAGGTGGCTTTAAAACTTCAGTTCTTCCTATTGGTTGAATTTTTAAAAATCAAATGCATTTTTTCCCAACAAAGCACTTCTACTTTATAGGTATGGCCTTTTCCTCTCTTGCTTTCAATCCCACTGAATTCACCTCAAAGTTTCCTGATGAAACAATTAGGACCAAGTTGTGGTTGGTGCCAACCGACACTGTGCCCGCCCTCTGGGTCAGAGTTCAGATGACGCACACCCCTGCTGTGTGCAGGATGGAGTCTCTTTTAGGTTTTGGGCCAGGTGGTTGGTCTTCTTGTGCTGTCTTTAGTCTCTGAATACTGTGGATGTCATCCATGGATGTATCATAACTTTTCACAATAAAATGTAACATAATAGGTGTGTTTTCAAAGTGAAGATCATGAGTTACCTTAATGTCTAATACTCGAAAACACACAATTTTGCAAATATGATGTGTCTTTCTTTTGGTACCAGCATAAAAGTAATGGATATCCTGAGTTCTTTTCTCCTTTGATAATCTGAGGCCTGAGAAGGACTCTCAACAGGTGGCCTGACTTGTTTTTGTTAGAATGCGTAGGAGAGGAAGAATGAGGGTACAGGGGGAACAATGTTGTAGAAGCTTAGAAACCAGCCATGGTGACAGGAAGCAAGGAAAGGGGCCGCCCCGTCACCCGACGCATGCTCAGGAAGGAAAGGGGCCGCCCCGTCACCCGACGCATGCTCAGGAAGGAAAGGGGCCGCCCCGTCACCCGACGCATGCTCAGGAAGGAAAGGGGCCGCCCCGTCACCCGACGCATGCTCAGTGAGCTGCTCCACCACCCCCACCTCTGCCCAGTCTCTCCTGCGGCCGCGAGAAACTAGTGCCTCTCGTTGCATCTTGGATTCCAATACATTAATAGAAAATAATAATAACTTGCTTTTTTGTGAACAGCGTTTCTCTTTTATATTTTACCAAAAGGTAGAGAAGGATTTCTGAAGCCTACATATTAGTTACATAAAGATTTTCACCACCAGAAAGGACAACAGAGAACAGAATGACACGTCTGGGTTGAACTGTTATTAGAATCGGGCTTGTTCTGTGAGAGAAACCTTCTCATAACTGACTTAGCTTCTCAGTTCTTTCTCTTTTTGACGTTTCTCCTACCTCCTCCCTGAAACAGTTCTGTTGAAGGTTTCTGGTGAGGTCAGTGCAAGAATTAAGGGCACCACCTTTCTTGTCAGGGAAATCACTGGGCATCTGAGATAGTGGACCACTCTGTTCTCCATGATCTGTGCTTTTCACAGAGGCTAAAATATTCCATCTCTCACTTCTAATTTGACCACCTATTTTGAGGCATGTCTGCTTCTATTCTCTATACTTCCCATCAGCTTTTAAAATTGGTTCTATGCTTTCATTTCATGCTGTATTTACTCAAGTGTCTCCTCTCTGTTAGTGGCTTATAACACCACCTGCCCCAGATTGTTCTCTTGGGTTGTAGCGCTAGTTACACAGCTTTGAGTTAGTCCTTACTGTCTTACAATGAATAAACCCAGAATATCTCTTTGGTCTTCTAAGCAGAAAGCAGTAACTCTGAATTTCTCCCTTGAGTTAGTGCCCCACATTCAAACGGTGGCCACTTTTGAAAAGTCTGTGACTTTCCATCCCTGATTCCTGAGCTCTCATCTAAAAGCCCGACTGCTGTCTCCACTGAATAACTCACCGTCCGTGCTGCGTAGTGTCGTGGGCGACAAGCCGGCCCCCGGCCTCCAGCCCCTCATCCTCAGAGCTCTCTGTGTGGTCCCTGCCTCTTCCGAAAGGCGCAGCTGCCCGTCTCCTCCGCTGCCACCGTCTTTCCCCACTTTCCGCTGCTGCGCGGGGTGTGCGTGCCGGTGTGTGCAGGCTTCGTCGCGCTGCTGAAGCTGATGTCACCAGCCCTCTTGTGCTCAGCTCCTCCTGAGGTTTGACTCGCACCCTGAACTCCACACGTTTTCTAATTATGAATGTCTTGCTTGGGGCTTCCTTGTGAGCAACGCCTCCTCTAATTAGGGACACTTGCGTCTTCCTACATTGCGTTTCAGTCCTGTGTTTGCTAACAGGTTCCTTGACGTCTTCTTTCTAGAAATGTATTTAAAAATGGACGTGTGTTTCTTTCTATCTTTTCCATGTTTGTTTCGGTTACTTCTCCTGTAGCGTTTACACTGCATCTTACCTGTTGGTTCGTTTTTCCCAGCTTATGATCCTTTTCCCTAACTTATAGTCCCCTTACAAATCACGACCGTGTTTTTCATGTTTGTAAATCTCTGTCTGCGTGGAGGAAGTAGTTAAAAATTCGTGATGAGAAGGAGTGGCAGTATATAAGGAGAGAATGAATGAGAAATGGCGTGCTTTGATGAACTGAAGATACTATCTGTAGGAGCTGAAGCTTTGACCTCACAGCAGATATTTTCCGACGGGACAAACCTGCCGCATAACAGTCACCTCTGACCTCCTGGTGCACAGCTGTGGCGGGGGGTGGGCGCTGCTTGGGGGCATTGTGATGGGCAGGGCACGAAGTGGGCAGGTGAGAGTGCCAGGAGCACAGGACGCCAGGCCACGGTGCCACGTGAGTGAACACACGCAGTATCACGTGATTCTTTTTATATCAGGATCCACATTACAAAGAAAGAGCAAACTAAAAATCAGATAAGATGAAGGAGGGCGCTAGGTATAAAAATGGGGGGAGACTGAGGATGGGGGGGGGAGAGGGAAAGGGAATGAAGAGAGTTGCGATGTGTCGTGTGCGGGTGCCCGGCGCACACGAGGAGCGCATGGCCTGGGTTCTGCAGACATAGAATAACTTGGCAGAAGGTCTCTACCACGGTAGAAGGCTTCCTTCTCTGAAGAGATGTTACTAGTTTCTTTAATCATATGATTGTTCTTGTATCATTTCTCTTCATAAACAAGAGACTTGGTTTTCAAGCCATCTCTGTGTTCGGGAACAATGGCTGAGCTGTGCACGTTGGTGGACGCACGTGCCGAGACTGGCCTCGGGACTTGCTGGGGTCGAGGGGGCCCGTGCTGTTTGCTTCCTGCCTCCCTCCTCCCAGGAGGGCCGCGAGGGCGACCCCGGCCCCGGAGGCGCCGTGTGAGGAGCGAGGTGGCAGCAGTGCTGGAACTTCTTTCCCGCCCCCTCGTCCCCCTCCCTCTCGGCTCCTGTGTCCTGCATCACCGTCCAGCTGCGTCTGCTCGAGGCTGAAGCCGGAGGAGGAGACGCAGGATCGAAGCGCTTGTGGGGCCGACTCCGCGGCCGCGGTGCTTTGTAACTAAGCTAAGGGTAAGATGTAAATGAAGTTTGACCCGCCGGAAACAAATGCCCAGAGCAGTTCTCTGCAAGCGTGGGAGCCTTTCAGGCTGGAAGCAGTTAAATCAAAATTTCTCCTCTTCTTTCACTTTAAACCAAAGTCATGATATCTAAAACACAAATTAATTAACACATCCTATTTAAAAAGCAGGAAATGTCAAGATCTTCTAAGGTAATGAGTGATTCAGCTTTCTCAACTATCACTTTCCAACCACAATTAGTGAGAAAGCTTCTGATGACTGAAGCTGTCACTTTTCTTCTCAAAGGCGAGAAGCGTGTACTAAAACACATCTTTGATGAGCATATTGTCACCTACTAATGTAATGAGGCATTAGATTCCTTTGTCAAAAATGATAAAAATAAAATCTTTTGATAAAAGTATTCTTTGATATCTTAAAAGTGATCAGGTTTCTAATCTGGGGACTACAATCACTCTTTTCAAAAAGAGTGATTTATTGTAGTGGACTAATTATCTTTGGCAGTCATCTTTCTGTAAGTCTTGAAGAACCAGTCCAAAGGTGAACTTTAGTAGAGTTAAGATGAATAAATTACCTGTGGTGTGCAATGGAGGAAAAAATTTAAGTTCAAAAAGCTGCATTAGAGAGGTGGGAGGTAGAAATGAGCACAGGCCCGCGGACGCAGCGCCCTGCATGGCTGCTGAGCCGCCCGCGGCCCCCACCACGAGCAGACTCGGGGGCGCATCGCACCCGGCACGGGCGGGAGCCAGGGCTCCGCGGCTTCTCCCTGAAACGGACTCGGGAGCCGGGTCGAGGGAGGCGCTGCGTCCACACCTTTCTCTGTACCTGGCTGAAATGCCTCTCCGTGCGTCCTTGTTTGTGCACACGTAGATCCAGAAGATAAAAGGCAGGTCAGGCGTCACGATGACTGTGACCCGGGAAAGGTGTTTTGATCTGAAAAATTTCTCTGACAAAAGGGCCGGAGCACTGACAGTAAAGCAGAAAATATGCTGAAAGCTGATAGCGCAAATGAGGTAAAAATCTTCCTTTGCAAATAGACTTACCTGAATTGTGAACAACATAAAGTATTTATAATAGAAATTAATAGCCTATTGTTCGAGTGCTTTGAAATATATATTTGCTAATTTCAGAAAGCCTCAGAGGGCTTTTCTTTTAATGGCAACTCATCAAATTTGACCCAGCACTAACTTGGGGATTAACACAGAGCTTATCCTAAACTCACAGTATGATTTTCTGGGGTGAAGCACTTGCTTGGCTCTTGCCACAAAGTCTCCTCAGTTCTAGAGTCTGATTTAAACATCTAATAAATGATGAGATTCTTTCGATTAGAAATACTGGCCCCGGCCGCCCTTAAAGCAAACCGTCCTGTCGCACGCTCTGCACAGCGATGCCGCCGCCTCCGTCTCCACCCCAGCTGGAAAGCACGTGCCCAGCCCTCTTCCTCCGCCGCTGTCCCTGCCCGTCCGGCTGCCAAGTCCTCCGGTTTCGTCTCTGGAATGTCTGGAGATCGTTTCCAGGCTTCTCCTGTGCCACCTCCTGTTCTTCTTTGACCTTCAGCATTGCGGTTGCCTAATGGATACGTTTGTTTCCCCTTTGCCCACTCTCATTCTCTGCTGCCACGGGAAGGTACGATTCAGTGTATGTATCTTCACTCAACACACAAAAATCAATAGCATTCCCGTGCATCACTACCCACAGAGAGATAAATTAGGAAAATAGTGACTCACATAATTTCAACAAAAATTAATACTCAGAAGTAACCTAACAAAGTATGTGAAAGACCCCTGTAATGAAAATTGTAGAACTTTGAAAAAGGAGATCGAAGAAAATATCAGAAAATGGAAAGCTATCCCCTCTTTCTGGAAAGCCCAAACAAATATAGTCAAAATGTTGATATTTGCAAAACTTACATATAGATTGAATACAATCTCACTCAAAATACTAGCAATAGTCTTCATACCTAGAGGGAAAAAGCGATCATATGAATCAAAATTCATATGGATCCAGAAGATGCCCAGAATAGAAAAACAGGAGGCATTAAAATCCAAAAGTTCAACTTATATAACAAAGCTCAGGGATAAGAATAGGATGCTACTGGAATAAAATAGACTTGGATAAATCTGATAGAATAGAGGATGCAGAAACGACTCCAGACGTATCCAGCCACCTGGTCTTTGACAAAGGAGCCCAAAATGTATACTTAGTTCCTTTTCTGTCTTTGCTGAAACAAAAAAACCTGTCATCCAGAATTAAGAGGGGAAACATTTATTGAGCTCATAGTTTATATATAATATCAGTCCATAATCAGAAGATTACATTTATCTCAGGATAAATATAAGCATGTACTGAAACAGACATGAGATAGATAGATAGATAGATAGATAGATAGATAGATAGATAGATAGATAATCTATCATAAATATAAAAATAAAAATTTAGGAAAACTGGCTGGAACACAGCTCAGAGCTTCTCTGCTACAGAAACATGCTTATCTCATTCCTCATTCTTAAAGTCGTTTTGATTTCCCAGTGATTTACTTTGTTACATTCCTTAAAACTATAAATTTTCTTATAATATGACCATATGCTATTTTCTTCTTCTTCTTTTTTTTTTTTTTTTTTTTTTTTTTTTTTTTTTTTTTTTGAAACAGGGTCTCGCTTTGCAGTTCAGGCTGGCCCTGAGCTCACTATGTAGCCCAGGCAAGCCTCAAACTCAGCAATCCTCCTGTCTCTGCCTCCCGAGTGCTGGGATGACAGGTGTGAGCCACCATGCCCGGCCATATGCTATTTTCCCAAACTGATCTTATACCCTTCTCTTCTCCAATGAAACCTGTTTTTTTCCATGCTTTTTTTTAAAATAAGATTTTTCCTTATGAACAATTTCCTTTTGCAACTTTTTATTATGCCTTTCTCCACTTATGAAAAATTTATTATTTGTGACTGAGTTTAAAGTTTCCTTCTCTGTGATTTCTATAACAACTCATTAATGTCTTGAGTCAATACCTGATAATATGCCATAAATAAGCACTTTGATTAGAACATAAAAATCTTTAAATGTAAACATAGAATTTGCTTACCTATTTAGAGAAAATCATTAGCTAGAATCATTCTGTTCAATTTTCACTCTAAAAGAAGGCTCAGAAGTTAGGATAAGAATTCTTCGTCTGTATCTGCTGTCCTGCCTCAGCTTACGGATGGTCACGGAGTGAGAACAGTGGGGGACCTATTTAGCCTGCGGGGAATTTGCTACACATCCTTCCTTCCCATCAGCCACTGCAACGCTTCGTGCGCCAGGAGAACCCAGTCGTGCTGACATCAGGCGTCTCCACGTGCTGACCCGTGAGGGTGTCTGGGTGTGGCGGGTCTGGGTGTGGCGTGTCTAGGTGTGGCGTGTCTGGGTGTGGTGTGTATGGGTGTGGCGTGTTTGGATGTGGCGTGTCTGGGTGTGGCGCGTCTAGGTGTGGCGGGTCTGGGTGTGGCGTGTCTAGGTGTGGCGTGCACAGCTCTCACCACTCGCTCTTCATCATGACGTCCCTCCACAGTGGCACACCCTAGGAAGAGCCAGGTCTTTAGGATATTGCACTCCTGAGTTTATTTTCAGAAAAAGTTATTGTTTTATAATTAGCTCATCCAGTTAAATTTGGCTTTAAAAACCTGTAATTTTGGGAAATGCAGTGACAGGAGTGTTCACGTGATATCTTTGTCTCTGCATTCCATGTGTGCCCATGTGCAGTAAATCAGACTGAGAGGGTGTCTCTCCTGTCACTTTCTGTATGGCACACTAATAAAGCAGGACATGCTCAGAGATGTGGCAATGAATGACCATCTGTGATTATAACTTGGGAAATGTGTAAAAATAGTGTCTTCAAGTCCTAACGTGCACTTCATGATAAAATAAAAACTTTCAGCCATGGAAAGATAATTTTAGCCCTTTAGTACTAACATCATGCAGCAGATTAGCATGTAAGCTTGGCAGTAATTACAAGATAACACAGTGTTCTAAGAGAGAATATACCCAATATTTCCACAAAGGTGTGCTCCATGTTACTAAGCAGATCAGGGCCGTACGTCACTAATCAGAAAGAACTAAGACATTTACCAGGATCATAATAACAATCTGCTGGGATTTTGTTGCATTTTTGTTATTTTTTTCCAAAAATAGTTATTATTTATAAAACTACTCATCCGGCTTCTGAACTGGAAGCTCCTTGCGTGTTACGTGGTCTTTGCTGCCCGTCCGCATCGTCTTCGTTTCCTAGTTGAATACACTGGAGCTGAGAGAGCAGAATGAACGGTCCACAGTCACATCTGCATGACACGGGCCGTGTCCACACCCGCCAGTGCTCAAGTCCCGCCGCCCCCTGGCCGCTCTCGGGCAGGGCCGAGGAGCCCGCTGGAACCCAGGGCTTGCAGGGACCCAGGCAGGTCTCGCTGGGAGGCGCGTGTGGTCCAAGTGCTGTCGTGGGTGGGGAGAAGGGCTGGCCGCTTGGCCGGAACCCAGGGCTGTCCGCACAGCTTGCGGAGAGCTTTGTACCGTGATGCACACCGAGCAGCTCCGCTCTGACGAGTAGCGCACGGTGGCTCCGGATCGGATTCTAAGCCCTGTCACGGTGCGCCTGAGAAAGCCGCGTCGGCGCCCCCCGCAGCCCGTGCCATTGAGTGCGGCGTGAGGCACTGGGGACAAAGCCTGCGGAGTATTTCTGGGGTCACAAGAACCCAACGGCCTTTTTCCCATCAAGTGTTTTCTTTCCTTTCGTCGCTTCCCTACCCAGTTACCACCTCCCTCTCGACAACTTCTTCCTATTTCACAATACCCCTCATGTATTTTGAACCTCATTTCACCTTCAACTTCTGACATTGTTAAGAAATGATATGGTCTTTACATGTCTGTGTCCTATTTATTGCAGTTATGAGTATTGAGGTGAAACCATTTAGCCATAGTTAACCAATTTATCATTCTTTATAGCTGACTAATACTCCTTTTTATAAAAAACACATCTTCTTTATCTAGTCTCCAGTTGCGAGGCATTTGCAGCCATTCTTTGTGGCGTGAGATGGAATCTCAGTGTTGTTTTCATCTGCATCTCTCTAATGAGGTTGAACATCTTTTCATTGGTTTCTTTTCTGCTTTTACTTATTCATCTGTAAAATGTCTGTCCATTTCAGATGTCCACTTTTGCCTTTGGGTCTTTAAATTTGGGGAGGTCTGATTTTTTTAAGTTCTTTATATATTTTAGGTCATACACCTTTGAGGAACCACTGGTTAAAAAAATATATGGGTTATCCTTTTGCTCTGCTGGAGGTTTCTCTTACTGTGCAGAAGCCTTTCAGTAAGATGAGATCCCATTTGATTCTTTCTTCTAGTTCTTGTACTGCTGAGGTTTTTCTTCATAAAGTTGTTCCCTATTGCAATATGTCCAAGAGGTCTGTGTGACCTACCTTCCAGCAGGTTCCGTGTTTCTGTTCTGATATTTAGAAATCTTTAATCCACTTCAATTCATTTGAGTGCACAGTGAAAGATACAGGTCTAGTTTTAATCTTCCCCGGAGTGACGCCCCCCCACAGAGTGATGCCCCC
>PVIC010033610.1:0-20052 GCA_004025085.1 Thryonomys swinderianus | reverse complement strand
GGAGAATGAGGGGAGGGGGAGGGGGGAGATCTTTGCTTTTCTCTTCTTCAGAGCCAAGTTTCACGTGTCCTCAGAGTTTCCCCTCTGGCTCCAGTAGAGAATAGCGATGGCCTTCAGCGTGATGAAGGTCATCTGCTAAATGTAGCCAGGATTTCAAGTGTTTTTCCGTGTGTCCGAGATGGATGCAGACACCGCCAGGGGAAAGGATAACTCAAGAAGCCTTGCGTTCAGGAATGTGAAAATACATAAACTGTGTGGACAAGAAAGTGAAGGAGGGTAATGGGGGATAGGGGGCGGGACCTGTCCGCAGCTTGTGTGGCCTGGAGGCCGCTGCAGGGTGAGCCCTCAGGGGCTGACTTTCATGACTCACCGGACAGGCACGCAGGCCTCAGTCTTTTCTGTGTTCTCTGTCGAGGATACTTGCCAGCAGTACTGTGCGGTAGAAAACACAGAAGAAACTGAAATACAGAAAGGTGAACCATCCTGCGTATGCTCTGCTCTCATTCATGGCATCTGCTGCTTCCACAAGAGGTGATAGGCATGATGATAACAGCCTAGGACAAGGTCTTTCCCTGTCCTTCAAGACTTGCATTTTTCTAAGTAAAGGAGGACACTGACTCAAACCACTGTAAAATATTGAGACTCTGCAATGATCAGAAACTCTGAAACAAAGAGAAAACACCACATTGATAGGGTAACTTCGGGTAAGCCCAGGTAGAAAATTCTGTGTGAAGGGAAAACATTTCATTATGGAAAGTTCAGCATCCCTCGCCATTTGTGGTATTTTAGATTTGTATGCAAAAATCATTATGAATTTTCCTAAATATTTATTTAAAAAGTAAACCAGGGGCCGGAGATTTAGCTCAGTGGTTCCAGCGCCTGCCTTGCAAGTGCAAGGTCCTGATTTCGATCCCGGTACCCACATACAATGCTGGGTGTGGAGACTCTCGCCCACCAACAATCAATACCACATACCACAGTGTCGGATGTGGTGGCTCACTCTTGTCATCCCAGCACTCAGGAGGCAGACAGGGGGATTGCTGAGTTCGCGGCGGCTTGCCTGGGCTACATAGTGAGCGCAGGGCCAGCCTGAACTACAAAGCGAGACCCTGTCTCAAAAAAAAAAAAAAGTAAACCAGAACTAAAACAGTTTAAGATTAATGAGGATATACTTTTCTGCCAACAGCTCCTCACAGAAACCAATCCTGAAGGCCCAACTCAAGATGAAGGCTAACCTAATAGAAGTTAACAGGCAACACGGATAGGGAAATTATGACAAATATAAATTAGTACTTTAAAAAATTATGAATTAAAAATAAATGAGTCTGTCAGAATTCAAGAAAGAGAAGAGAAGAAGGTGTGATAAATATAAATTAATATTTCCTGTAAAATTATTAATAACAAATTTGTTCCTCATAAAAAATAAACTGGCAAATGAAAGTTTTAAGTGTATAGGTTTAAATAAAAATAAAATCCATAGGTACATGTCATTTTTCATGTTTGTATCTTATAGCCAAACATAAAGTATCTTTCGATTATTTATGCAAAACTTGACGCTATTTGGTCAGACAATAAGTTACAGCTCATTTCAAAAGTAATGTTTCAGACTAACTTCTCCAAAATAGTATGGCTGAATAATAACAAGGAAGCTAAAGCTGAAAAAAAAAAGTCCAACATGTATTTTAAATTAAAATCATATTTCTAGAAACTTAATCAAAGTAATCATAGTGCTTCAAAATATTGGGAATTAAGTGTGTTACACATCATAATTCACAATGTACAATTAAGCTGTTTCAAAAAGAGAAACAGGTAGCCTTGAAAATTATCTAGCAGAATGTCATCTTAACAGAGAGTAGGAAATAAATGAATTGGACATTGAACTGAAAAATTAGGGAGAAAGTAAGTCCAAACCATTTGGAAAAAAATCAAAAATAAATATAAAGCAAGACACTGAGCAAATGAATTAGAGATATATGAAGAAGCATGAAAATAACATCTAAGATCATTAATAAAATCAAAATGAATCTGTTGAAAAGACAGAGGCATTAAAAGTTTGTTCACAGTGATTAAGAGGGAAAAAGAGTGACAATATAGATACTAATATTAGAATTATAATACAAAGGATAAATATCCCCTGTAAAGATGAAAATAAATGACTGTAGCTTGGAGGGGTAGCTGAGCATGCACAAGGCTTTGTGTTCAATGTCCACCACTAAGAGCAAACAAAAATAAAACAAATGATCTCGTTATTTCCCCTGAAATATGTACCTTTTAGAGATGTCTTGCAGAGTGATGGGAATGAAAGTTAGTCTCCACATTTTTTTTTTCTTCTTCTTCTTCTTTCTGGTATTCAGGATTGAATTTAGGGCCTTTGCAATGAACTATACCACAGGCCTTTTCATGATTTAGTTTGAGACAAGATCTTGCAGTGTCACTGAGTTGTGCAGGCTGGGGTCCAACTTGTGAATCTCTAGCCTCAGCCCCCCCCAAAGGGCTACACTTACAAGGAGCTCACTACACATCTGTCTAGTTCCATGTTTCAACAGAAAAACCATACACAAAATAACAGAGTGCATGAGAGTATTTAATCACTTTTATATTAAAGCTTTTTCTCTCTGCCATGTATATTTATATGCTAATCACAAGTGACACAGCAAAAGATTACATATTCCTAATTTCTTCTGGAATATCATAAAACAGGCCTTTCAATCCTCTTCAAGGTTTGCCCTCCAGAATATAAAGAAGTTGCACAGAAGTTTGCTAGAATGAACAGTAAGTAAAACGGCATCTCTCAGAGTCATAACAGTTGTATTTATAGTGTGTTATTTCACCAAGGACCTTCTCTCTAACTGTATCTTCAGATTTTCTTGAATTTTGAATGTTACTAGTTATGTAAATTATAGATTTTATATTATTGAAATTAAAATCCCATTTAATGTTAGGTTATCATTTGTTTATATTTATCTGTACAATTGTTCCAAGTTTGATATGGACTTTTTTTGTTTAAAAAGTTCAATCATTTCACTAATTATAGATTTTAAAAACTAGGTCAATGCTTAAAAATGGATGATATGGGCTTGGTCACCGAAAGTTTAAAACTTGACTCAGAGGGAAATATTAGATTATATTATTACTTATCTGAATGGTAAATCTAATTTAAAACTAAAACAAATGATGTATTATAAATAAAAGTAAATTAATATATGCAAGGTATATTTAATCATTTAATCAATAAGGACAAAAGAAAGAACCCAAAATGTACACCTTGCAAACCAATTGTGCTTTACCTTGTTTAAAAAGGGAGACTCATTTACAGTGGTTGTATCAAAATAAAGACTGATAACATAATTGTTATTTCTTCAAAGATAAAGGAACACTGACTAAATGGAATGTTTTGATGCATTTAAATGGTATAACCCAGACTTCAACTTTCTGGATTATTAATCCACTTCACCAATTTCACAGTATGTGAAAGTACAGATTCAGCTTCAGAATATTCAGGCTGATGAAGGGAACATGGTCTAAATAAACATTAAATTGTTCAGTCAACAAGTATTTGGGTACTCACTGGATAGTAAGCAAGATACAGACATAAGCCAGTTTGAGACATAGTGTCTGAAATGTTTTCCAAAAGTGAAAGTTTGCTGTTGTTGTTGTTGCTATTATTGTCCATGTTTAGTTATGTCTAGAGTTAGTGGTTTAGTTTTTTCTTGGAGATACATCAGTAGATTGCACTCTTTCAGGTTTCTGAAAATACTGACACTCTCATTTAATTTGCTAAATTACCATGCTTTATAGGAGGCTTTGGTTTCTCTCCAATGCTAGTAACTTGCTTTTCTATAGTGGACTGGAAGAAGATCCACTTTACCATCCTATCAACATCATTCTTGTTGCACAGAATTAATGCGAAAGAGAAACATTTAATATTTTCTCAAAAAAATTTTGATGGCCAAACTTACCCTTTAAAATATTTGCTTTGTTTCTTGCATTTACATTGAGTTGGCCAGCTCACTTTACCAAAACCACCTAGACTGCCCAGCCCAGCACTGCCAAACAGCAAAAAATAAATTCACAGAATTTTCCTTCCTGTGCAGGAAATATGAAACAACATTCTTTCACAAGAGGTGAGATAGTATAATGTTTCCCCCTTTTTTTTATTAGTATATGTTTTAAATAATAAATGTATTCATTGTGGGGAACTGGAACATAAATATATGTCATCTTGATCCTTTTTATTTCCTGTTCTTCTCCCCTTTTGCCTGACTCCCTCATCTCGAGACTCCCTTCCCTGGCCGTAGAGTCTACTGGTGACTATTATTAACCTGCAGTATCTTGGAAATAGGCTATTGCAGGTGCGAATGCCAGGGACACATGTGGTAAGAACATACGTGTTTACTCAGAGGTATTTGTGTGGTTGGGTTCCTCACCACCCAGCTTACATATAATTCTGGAAAAAAAAAGGTGCATTCTGGGGAATCTACTTTCAGTCTTCCATTTTTGTATTTATTTCTCTTTGTTTATACCAATAGAAAATGTAGCTATTGGTGAGTTCCTGTAGACTACTGCAAAATCAAGGGAGAATTGTTTTCTATCTCATTATATAGACACTTTTAAAATTGTTGCACAATTTATTTTACCAGCAATGAATACTTAGGTGAAAATCACATACTGAAAAATTGTGAATAAAGCATATTAGGATGAACCATATAAGTTCTTGTGAAATACATAAAAGAAAAATTCATTGGCTGGGTTGCCTATAACTCTATTTTACATTCTTTTATAATTTATATACAGCAGAAATAGATCCACAATCTCTTTGATAAGTTATATATATATATATATATATATATATATATATATACACACACATATATATTCATATCTAGAAAAATTCAAGGAACAAGAACTTGAAGAGAAAAATTGCATAATGTTCTGTCATTGGGGTTGTTCCAAAAATGGTACATTAGGCAACAAAGGACCAAATTCTTGAGTTTTCTAGGCTGGACTCATACTTTGCAATTCTCCTGTCTCAGCCTTCCACTGTTGGGATAAAAAAGCAAGCACAACACCATACTAGGTTTCAACAATTATGTTGGAATATCATCTATTTAGTCTATTTACTAAATATTGATACATATACTTAGATAATATGCTATAGGATGTTCTTGTAGTTCAGGTAAAGGACAAACAAATGTATGTGCAGTACTATATATTGGAAACGTGTGCTGTGGAAATAGAGAAGCAAAAATATTTAATCTCTCTCTAACAATTGGATTTCCAGTCACTACAGTGATGCTGGAGTTAGATCTTGAAGAATAGTATCAACTATTCCAGGTAAAACATATTTAAAAGGCACCGGAGAGAGCGGGGTGGTTTCATTTTTCAAAGAGGCACTGGGTGTGAATATGCACAGTATCATTGGTGAAAAACAGGACAAGATAACTCTGGAGGCAATGCTCATCAGACATACTTTTTTCTGGGGGTATTTCTCCTGGACAAAATTACTTTTGTGAAAAAACCTTAGGGCTGGCTGAATTGTTCTATTTCTTGCTCCTATCTTTAAAAGCGTGAAATGATTAGCATATTTAAAGGAAAGCACATCGATTGTCTTGAAGAATTAGTATAGTTGATAGGAACAAAATCCTAGAGAGAAAGGAGCTTTAAAGATCAGTTAAAAATAGAACACTCTGATGGGCACCATTCATTTGGACTCAGTAGGTAGAAACTCATTATGGGATTCGCAGAGCTTAGCGCAAATGGGGCAGAAAGGCCTCAGTGGGGTCGGAGAGTGGGAGGCGCTTCCGCTTTCCGTTTGACGTCACTCAGTTTCTCAAGATGGACTCTCCGTATTTCATATTCAAACATGCTCCGCGAGTTGGAGGATGATTTTCGGTAATCTATGATGATAGCCTTCCAATATTTTTATCAGCTTTCTGCTCTCGCAGCTGCCGCCCCAACCCCCAGCCTTCTTCCTGCAGGTGATCCTCCAGAGGGAAGCGGCCTCCTATTTCCTCCACCTCGTCACAGCTGCGGTGCCAGGGCTACCCCAGACTCCCCCCGAGGCATTCCCTGCTGAAAGATGTCTATATGGAGTCGCAATTGTCACCTGTGTACGTGATACAAAACCGTCGCCTCTCCTTTTAAACCAAGATGGCATTTGTACCAGCCTCTAATCTCATGCACCGTTTTCTTCTTTTCAGAACCAAGCTGGCAATTCTTGTCTTGAATAGCTTTCAAATTGCTCATAGCAATCAATGACAACTGAGGCATCACTAAAGAATTTCTTTTAACTCTGAGCTCCAATTTAGATCTGTCATTAAGCTCGAGTAAGCTTGAACTGTCAGAAAATTTTCCTTCATCACATGCTCTTAGTACAAAAAGTCAACTTCAAATCAAATTTGCTCTATCTCTTACTATACTTTGTCATGGTTTCATGTGAACAATAAACTGCACTGAGATAGTACTGTCAATCCTGGGTAACTCAGATAACTGTGCCTTTAAAAAATAGTGATACACTAACAAAATTCGAGCAGGACGTATGGAAAATCCTTCCCTCACGTGTAGTCGGTCTTCCGTGTTCTTCGAGGGCGGAGTATCGTGATACTGAGGGAGGAACAAAGAGACCCGCCAGTCTCCTCCCTCCTTTCCAGTAAAAGGTTTCATAATCTTTGGCAAGTGCTTTTCCTTCCATAGACCTGAGTGTGCTCATCTACAGCTTGAGGAAGGCTTGCCGGGTGGGCTTCAAGGTCTGAGCCATTTCTCACAGTGGGTCTCTTACTGGTTACCCTTCCACTGTGTCTTCTTCAAGAAATGGATTAGAAAGAGTTACTGTACAAATTCTGGAAGCTACGAGTTCATGGGGGAGCCTGTCATACAAACCAAATCGTGCGTATGCCTCTGCGTCGTCTTCTGTCCCCAAAAGACGTTTTATCTGAGTTCTGTTGGTGAACAGGAACTGTGTTTTAAAGATTGCCTCCTGTCTTAGAGATCTTTCCACTGACAGATCCTTCAGACTCACGCACATATTTCGATGTACTTTGATCTTTCTTTATTTTGCAAATTTCCTTTTGAAACAGTCTGTGCGCAGGAGAGGCGCCAGACTGAGCCTGAAGACTGCAGAAGTCTGGCAGACCTGCACACGCAGTGTGGAGCCGCGCAGATATGTTTGTAGGGCCCTTGTTCAAAACGAGCAATTGTTTTTTAACAATCTCTTCACACGCTCCAAATTGGCTTGGGTTTCTTCTCTCCCACGAAAGAAAGAAGGTTGTTTTTAAAATTCACTTCCTTATCTGCTGAGTCTAATCACTGTCAACATTTAAATGTTCCTTTCTGTTTTCCTGTAAAGAGAAGGCCCTCATGGAAACAGAATTTGTCCTTATCACTGCGATGTCCTAAGGTGAGAAGTTCAGGAATGAACTATTGCAGGTATTAATAGCATTTCAGCAGCAATGGCTTAAGCAAGGTGGACAGGGATGTGAAGCCCTGAGGGGCAAGGAGAGTTAAACACAGGTTTGTGATCAGTTGCATCTTTCTGTGATCGCTGAGACTCCTTGTACTTAGGTGGGTGCCTTACATTTTTTTTCATGTTATATTAATCAGATTTATTTTGTAAATAAGGAGCAAGCATTTCTCTGAGATCCACAATAAATGTGAATCAGATTTTTAGACCTGCAGGGAATGTTAGTCTCTAAAACTATTTTAGTGACCAAAACAGTACAAAACTCTTAATATCTTTTCTAATATATGGAAATATTCTTTCAGATTTAAGGATGTACAGATGTAGGCATTGCCCAGTACCATGCCTTTCATATTTATATTCAATTAATTTCTCCTGTAACTGAATCAAACTGTACCCCCAAATCCCTTGTATTTACTTATATTTCTTAATTTGTAATGCAAGATTACATCTTAATATTAATACTTCATTGTGGTTATTTTTTTCTATATTGCATGACATAATGACAAACTAAAGCACATATTTGCCTTATTTTATATTCTAATAACTGCCTAAATTTCATCAGTCAAAGATGACCTGCATTGTCATGTGCAACATTTTATTCCACTGATAAATGAAAAGAGAAAAATGTTTCCTAATTGTCAAATGTCCTTGAATATGAACGGCACACAAAATATGAAAAATATGCACATGACAGTGTAGGAGCTACATGACCATAAAATTATTTTGAGAAGTCAATAATGAAATATTTATCTAAGATATTTGAAATAATCCATACATCATTTGATTTCACAAAATATTTGAATTATACATTAAGACAAACTAACATTTTCTTTTTAGGATTATCAAGCTGACTGGGCAAACTTCTGAGGTGAAGACTAAAATCTTTGAATCTACATTTATAACAGGCAATAGAAATCTTTAAACCTATATGTGTGTATATATATAATTGCTATACAAGGAGCACTGGAACCTTTTCAAATTGAATTATGTATGTAAAGTATTATCAGATTCAACTTTGATTATTATGAAAGAATTTACCTACTCAGATTTATTTCTTTTTGATTTGATAGTGAACATTGTTTAGGTGTTAACATTGCAGTAAAGATTTTTTTTTTTTTGAGATAGGGTCTCGCTTTGTAGTTCAGGCTGGCTCTGAGCTCACTATGTAGTCCAGGCAAGCCTCGAACTCGGCAATCCCCCTGTCTCTGCCTCCCCAGTGCTGGGATTACAGGTGTGAGCCACCACGCCCGGCATGCAGTAAAGATTTTTTTACTTTGGTCTTTCGCATACTATATATTATTGCATACTCATTCTGATAAATTCTTTGTAAAATGCTGAAGATATTAGTATTGATTTCCAATTAATGATCCTATTGCTGAAATTTATTTGCATATTCATATATGTTCTCAAACTAGAGAAGAACTCAGTGACACAGAACAAATCTTTTATCTTTTTTTTTTTTTTTTTTTTTTTTTTTTTTTTTTTTTTTTTTTTTTTTTTTTATTGAGACAGCGTCTCTCTTTGTAGTTCCGGCTGGCTCTGAGCTCAGTATGTAGCCTAGGCAAGCTTCAAACTCAGCAAAATCCTCCTGCCTCTGCCTCCCGAATGCTGGGATTACAGGTGTGAGCCACCACGCCTGGCAGAACAAATGTTTTAAAAGAGATTTTGCTCAAGCTTACTGGCTTCAAACTCAATATGAGCAGGGGGCCGGAGGGTTAGCTCAGTGGTTCCGGCGCCTGCCTCACTAGCGCAAGGACCTGAGTTCGATCCCTGGTGACCACATAGAATGCTGGGCGTGGAGACACGCCCACCAACAATCAACACCGCATACCACAATGCCGGACGTGGTGGCTCACACCTGTCATCCCAGCACTCAGGAGGTATAGACAGGAGGATTGCTGAGTTCGCGGCGGCTTGCCTGGGCGCACCATAGTGAGCTCAGGGCCAGCCTGAACTACAAAGCAAGACCCTGTCACCAAAAAGCAAAAAAAAAAAAAAAAAACTAAATATGAGAAAAAGAGTATCTAAATATGAGCAAAAGAGTACTTACAAGGGGAATTTTTGCAATGTGTGTCATTATAGAAGTGAATTTTTTCTGAATAAACATTTGATTTTATATTAGTCTGCTAGTTTGAACAGCTGCACACAAAAGTTCAGATACAGTTTTGAGAAAAAGTTTCAGATCCACATTTTGTTTTGAGCTATTTCCATTGCACAAGAGCCCAGGATATACATTCCCAGTGGAAGGAAAATTTTAGTTTGGGCTAGATATTTTTTATGAGATTGGGTATGATTTAGATGTAAGTAGTGATGGTGGCATCTTTTATAAGCATGTGCTTTTCACATACATGTGGTTAGAATGATTGAGGGATCTGTAGGAACTTGACTGACCAGTAGGAATACTTGTAGGAAGGAAACCTTTAGACCAAGAAGCCTGTGACACACAGGATTTAGGTGTTATCAAAAGAGAATCTTACATTTCTAGTATACAAGTGTGCTCTAAGGAGAAGTTCTGGTTGTCAAAGAAAGCTTTACTGAATGATGTTTATTTATTTTTGTACAAGTATTGAACATCTAAAAAATTCTCTGAATTCCAGAAGACATTCATTCCATCTTGAATTTAGCTATCAATTGTTTACTTGTGTAAAATGATAATATCATTGCATATGTAATTTTTTCTGAGGTTAATTGTTTGGATCATATAATAGCAATGTGATAGTATAATGCTGTCTGTACTATATATCGCTCAATGAAATGCATTTTACATCACTTATAAAATGAAATAAGTGGTTTGCTTTCAAAGATTTAGTTTTTATCCTACACTTATCTATGAATGCTTACATTTGATGACACAAAACTCTTTAAAAGTTTATGAATTACACAAAACTTTGATTTTTATTCTCCCTGTCATTTTATGCTTTCCTTCATAAAATTTAGTAAGTGATAAAGAAGGAAAATGCTGAAAGAGTTTCTTTGGATAAGTTGACTTTACCCTGAGCACAATTTGCTAAGTGTATGAAATGAAACGCTATCAGTCCTCTCGGGTCTTAAGTTATTTTTCCCTTTATTTGACATCATTCTTGAATTGTGCTATTATTTATTTATTTACTTTGTTACTCATTCATCTTTCCACACATGTGAATCATGTGTCCACTTTGGGGACACAAAGATGACCCAGGCAGGTGGGCCCTGGCCTCCTGGGGTTTCTGTTTTGTAGGGGACAAAGACAGCTAAGTGCCTAAACTTTACAGTCTTGTGATAGAGGCTAATTCATGGCAGTGGGTTTACCTATCCAAATTTGGGGGTTTGGGGGAGGCTTAGCTCTTGTTCATATCCCCCAATTATTTGACTATCAGCAAGTTTGGTAAAAACACTTCTGACTTAATTGCTTAGACCTTTTTAGTCTTTATTGTTTGCCGGTGCTTGCTATCACAGATTTCTCAAGCTTTTTTGCTTCAAACAACAGAGATGTACACTGTTCATGGAGCCCAGCCCATCACTGGGCTTGAACTAAGATATTATCAAGGCTGTACTTCCTAGGGCCTCTCGGGGAGAATGTGCTCTGGTCTTTTCTTGCTTCTAAAGGACCATGCTCCTTTCCTTGGTGCAAGCCTCCCCTTCCAAATAAAAGCCTGCAACATTCACACTCCACGTTTTCTTCTTCTGTCATAAATTCTTCAAACATTCTCCATCTAATGGCAGTGACGCTTATGGTTAGGACACTTCTGATCATGCAAGACAATTATCCTCCCTCAAAATCCTTAATTTGATCATATTTGGAACATTCTTGTTGTCATCCAAGAACAGTCACATGTTTCAGGGATTAGGATGTAAACATTTTGGGAGGCCATTATTCAGCCTATTAAACTAGTTCATCAAAAATTAGTATTCATAAATCATCTTTGGAATATGTAATCTAGAAGTGTTCTTGTAAATTATGCAAACAAATAATTTACACCCATTTTTTTGAAAAGAAGTTTGCTTTTATGAAGCACTAAATCGTGATGCCTTTAGTGAGGTTATAAAATTGTGTTTTATAATGCTGTAAACTGCTTTGCATGTGACTCGAGAAACTAGCTTACATTCATCTAACTCTTGACAGTATAGAGGTAGTTTGTGGACAAGAATAGAATACCTAAACTTTCTGCTTGTCTCAGACAGCAGTCAGATCCTATCTTGACCACACAGCATGAGCCTGATGTGCATAGATATGGTTTACTGAGAACAACAACTTACTCATTTGACTCTAGGATGTCTAGGGAAAAGTCTATCAGACCAAAGCATTCTAAGAAAAGTATTTCACAAGGAAATCCTTTTAATAGATACAGACATGTTTACCTGGGTCCAGCTATCTCCATATCCTTTCCCTGATGGGAATCTCCACCTTTCAGTACATAGACCTAACTCCGTTGATTCTTTTTGGCTCTTACTCTGTTCTTCTCTTAGATCAAGAAGAGGAATGGAATGAATTAGTGAGAAGTGAAAAAATCTCAAGGTATTTTGAAAGATAAAATATGTGGCCAAACTGCTGGCTATTTCATAATAGAGTAGAATACAAGAGTCTGGATAAACATTCACGTGAAGCAGCCCAAGGTTCTGAGCACCAGCTGATAGCTTCAAACTTTTGAGAGTGGAGATAATGCCCAAAGAGAAGGAGATAGGCGAGAACATCATTATGGAGCATCTTTTGTGCTTCAGAAAACCTGCTGGGTCTCCTCCTTCAGCGCCTCTGTGTTGTGCTTTCATGCAGAAAGAACTGAGGTGGAGGGAACTTTGATTTTTCAAAGTAATTCATCTCGTGTTAGGCAGTGCTTGTGTTTCATGTCTAGCTGGTTTGAATCCAAAATCTTTAGCCTTATTGTTATCCCTCTCCTTGTCTCGGTGCCCAAGTTCGTTGCTTCATCACAGAATCACACAGAAGAGGCTGGGAAAAACTTTAAATGTCAAATCATTCTCCTGTAAAGGATTATGGCCCAGCTGTGGCCATACGGCCTTTGGGTACATAACGGAATACTAACCAGACCTTAGGAAAATACAGATTGACTCTGCTTGTTTTCCTTTCCCTGCTGAGTTCATAATAGAAAATAAATGTCGGAGGCTTTTCTCTTGATATGCAGGTATTTCTTTCCCATTGGATTACCTCATGTAATTGGTTATTCTTCCAAATTTGGAATAGATTTTAACCATGTTAGTTACAACAAGGTGTGTCCTTCTAACTAACACAACTTCAGAGTAGGTTAAAGTTAAGTGACTTTGGTGACTGACCAGATGTGAGCAGCTATTAATGAGTGGTCAGCAGATTTATTTATTTACGTTTTTTTTTTTTTTTTTTGAGACAGGGTCTCACTTTGTAGTCCAGGCTGGCCCTGAGCTCACTATATAGCTCAGGCTAGCATCAAACTCAGCAGTCCTCTTGTCTCTGCCTCCTGAGTTCTGGAATTACAGGCGTGAGCCACCACGCCTGGCACTGTGGTATGTGGTATTGCTTGCTAGTGGGCGTGAGTCACCACGCCAAGCATTGTATGTGGTTACCAGGGATCTAACTCAGGACCTTGAGCTTGCAAGGCAGGCATCGGAAACACTGAGCTAATTCTCCGGCCCAAGCAGATTTTTTTTTTTTTTAACTCAGAGTGATTCTTCCATACACGTCCTGAAAATTAGAAAAGCTTCTCTGATTTCATTTGTGTGTGAAACTTTCTATTATGACTTGTATTCAATTTAGCAGACTAAAATGCAAAGTCAATCTGTTCATTTAATCTGCTGCCTCACTGCTATCTCTGCAGGGAGAGATACCCTACCTTCCTGTGTGCATGTGCTGCAGAGCAATTAAGTGACTATCGTGCTTATTCACACAAACCAACATCCACACAGAAAGCCTCTTCTATTCCTGAAATTCATATTTATAGAAATAGAAAAGTAATGGATTTTAAAAAGGATCCAATAGGTTTGAGGTTCCAGAACTATCCCAAGAGTATGGGCAGGATTGAAATATTTTAGGATGTTTTCGAGTGGAGTGTTGATAAAGAATTTTCGTGTTTGCTGAGAGTCTCTGTGCTGGGAGATTCATACTAATAAAGGAAGATGCCAGGAATAGTTATAATGCACTTAATTAACTCTAAGCTTATTTAATGCCATGGTCCAGATGAACTCTAGATAGGGAAACATAACACATATAACTCATTAAAAATAATTTGGACTGCTCTAATCAGTATTTGCATAAAGTTCAGATTCTTGTCCTGAAGGTATTAATTATTTTCTAATATTATTGTTGAAAAATGGATGTCATAAAAAATGGCAATTAGAAGAAAGCTGGCTAACATAATTCAATTTTACATGGCCTGCTCATGCCAATCGTAACATAAGATTTCCTCGTTTCAAGAAAATATCTTTCTAAGAAGAGGGTTTTGATAAAAAACAATGTATAAAACATTTTCTGGCTAAAAGCATTTTTTTTAAAGTGTACAAAACGAACCTATTTGTTTCTGTTTATATCCATTTGAAAGACACTTGGTGAGGCCTTGGTTGTTTCATGGAGAACGGGTTATTTTTGCTTTGATCATACTTTACAACTCATTTTTTAAAACATAATGTGCATTGCTTGGAGAAACTATGCAAAAAATGAAAACAATCCGGTGAACTCTTATATTTGATGAAATCTTACATGACACACTTCTTGAATTTTACGGTACATTGCTAACAGGAACAGATCTAGGAATCAACATTGTGGCAAGGAAGCTACGATAGCATCCTCACTAAAACAAAAGAGCAAAACGAAATAAAACAAAACCCAGCCACTGAATGAGTTTAGTGGAACACTTTCACTCCTAAGTTTATGCATGAAGTTTTTAAAAACTGTGTGTTTTTGATCCCGTGTATATCAGAACTATTTGGTGTGAAGATACAAATTTATGGTTTTATTCATTACCTTTGATATTTAAAAACAAACAAAAGAAGGGTAAAAAATGGGCAGGGAAACAATCACAAAAGAGTAGACGTGGGAAAACCAGCATTCGTCTTTCACACGCTGTGCTCTGGACACCATCCTCTCTGCACCACTGATTCACGGGGTTCCAAACAATGAAAATTATACTTTGACCCTGTTACCATGTGCCAGTATGTCAGTGGCAGATGAAGCCAGGAGTGCTGTTCGCCATGTTCTATTTCAAATATCCAACTACCACCCACGATACTGGGGCTTCTGGAGATTCCATGTGTTACTTTGCCTCGTGCTAATTTCCTTGATTATTTCTGTGAATGAAACAGAACAGATGAATCTTAAAAATAACAATCATATATATATATATATATATATATATATATATATATTTTTTTTTTTTTTTTCCCTCCTTCTTTCTCAAATCTTCCTCTAGCTATTTGGGAACCTCTGGTATACTAAACTTTACTCCTTTCTTACTCCACATACTTGAAATACCGGAGGAGGCTGCTAGTACAGAAGCCAGACAACCCTGCAAAGAAATTGTACGGATGCTGATACAGCCCTGGCCTTTTGATAATAGCCACTGAGAGTGAGTTATTCCCCGTTACATAGAACACGAGCTCTTCTCCTCCGGCGAACTAGTTAGTGCCGCGCAGAGCCAGCTCCAGGGACCCAGGCCGCCCAGGCCCGGCGCGAGAGGAGCCACGCCCTTCCCTTCACTGGAATGACGAGATTCTCGTTCTGGACACAGACAGCTCGAGTACACACTTCATGGTCCTAACTGTTCACAGAGATTTTGGTGAAAACGTATTCTTTGCCTTTGAGATCAGTTTTTGTGAGATACAAACCTGACGTCATGAGATCGGGGTGAAGCATATTCGTAACTGCTTCCCTCTTCTAAATTGACATCATCCTTAAACTTAGAAGGCTGCATTCTCAAGGAGGAAGTACTTTCTACATTAAGATGTCAGTAAAATAAGTTCTGGACAGGCTCAGCTTGCTAATTCTCTGAGAAGTTTCGTAAAAAAGGAATCTTTGAGCATAGTGAATGGCTAAGATAGATGTAATCCCCTCCTTTCTCTCCTCACAGTGTATTTTATAAAGCTGACTCACTGGACCATATATAATAGTTTTTCTCTAGTTCCATTTAACTAATGTTCTTGTTTTCAGGAAATGGAGCTAGATCATGTAGAAAACAGGGCATTTGAATGAGTAGCTATAAAAACTCCTCCTGTGAATAATTTTCAGAGACATTTCACTTTAGCTTAGGATGTTTCTGCCAGTTTTAGTACAAGGAGAGAATCCATTTTGAACAGTGTGGATAGAACAGAGTTTTGTAGCCGAGAGTTAATATTGCAAGAAGGTAAAATAGAATATCTTGATGCAATGTTAAATCACAGGTACAAAGAACATACCTGAGGTCAAAGCTTTGTGTACTTAGTTACAAAGATAGGGAGCAAAGAGTTAGGGTCACTAATCTGGCTAATATGAGACTTTGAGACAAGCAGAAAGGTTGTTGCCTGTAAAACCCAGATAAGCAGCTAATCAATATGGCAAAAGGTAGCTTATTAATAGTAACAGATAGGATTTTTGTGGGACAGTGACACATAGAAGACTGTCAATAGGGATGAAGATGCGCCAATACACTTTGAGCATAGAGGGAGACTTCCTGTGAGGTCTCCTTGGCAACAATCGAAAGGAGGTTCTTTATCTAGAATGTTGGAGGAGGCTATTCTTTGTTCATTTCCCTCAGTACAAATTTGCCTGCTCAACATGCTACAGGACCCCTTTAAAAATAAATTATATTCATCTTCTGGAGAAAGACATCAAACTCAGGTGAAGCATATGCATTATCCACATCCCGAGATGAAATTCGGTCATGCATTAAGGAAAACATATTCATCAACTAGGGATTTCATAAAGTAGTGATCCTAAAATTGAAGTTGCTTTGTCCTGTTTCATAAAGAAAAACGTGGAGCACATGATAATTTTATTGTATGTGAAAACCTAAGCCAATTTTTTGAGCTGGTAGCTTCTTGTTTATACTCACATACCACCTAAGAACCATTATGCCTATGTTTTATACTTTGGGATAGTATTAGAAATCTCTCAAAGTTTACTTGGAGGAAAAAAATGAACTGTGTGTGAAGTACTGCTATACAAAGTATATTATAAAAGTAGAATATATTTTGTAAAATATTCTTGTGTTTCTTTCGAAGTTTTGGACCCTGGAAGGTTGTATTGTCCAAAGTGACTAGAACCGTGACAGCATTTCTACATAAATTTGGGAGAACAATCATTTCAAAATTTAAGGATGACAATAGCTGTCTAACCAACGTTGTCATATCCAAGAACCGACTACAGCATGTGGAAATGTAACTCTGTTTTGCCTCCAGTCCCAGCTGGGACTTCAGTGGTCTGTGATGCTGTGGCCCTCCAAGGCAGGAGAGCATCAGCTGAAAACATCCCGGTTTTTCAGGACACCAGTAGTCATACAAAAGAAAGGTCTCCACTGGGGAGGGAGGGACCTCTTATCAGCTCAGTCATCCTACCTACGGTCTGTGCAGGCTCTTCTTTCCACCCTCATCGGCACAGAGTTTTATATCTACATAAAATGAAACATAAGCTCACAGCCATGTTCTAAGTCACCCCATATTACTTCCCATTATTGTGTGCACTCAGTACACACTGACGAGTACGTAGAGTCTTGGTTTATGCCCACTCTGAACTGACCTCCTGGCCTCCAATTTGCTTTGAAATTATGCATGCCTCTCTCGTCTTTACTCTCATTAGCCCTTGACATCCCCTTTTCTAGGCAGTGAGGGGAGATTAGCCTCTGATACAATCTCATTGTCCTAGGTTCTCTTGTGCAGTGTAGTATGCTATATTACATGGCCAATACACATCACTTACCTACAGCAGGGGATCTATTTCTCCTGAACCAGACCAGGCTCAGTAACTGCTTTGGCCAGGAGTCCATGGCAAAAATGATTCTGTGCCTAGTTAGTAGTCAAAGCCTACATTTTTTAAGCCTCTAGAAGCATTACTCAGGAAAGTGGAAGAAACTTTCCTTTGAACATTCTTCTTTCCATGATGTAAAAATGGAAAATTACAGAAAGTCTAGATGAAAGTCTGAAACTTACAGAAGAAAAGATACTGGGTTGGGAAAAGTATGTTAGACAGATAGCACTTTATTTGATTGTATTTTTGTTTGATGTACGTTTTATGGATATGTACTTTAAATATTTATTTAGATTTGTATTAGTGAAGTGAAGAAGTAACTTAACATAGGCAAGAAACACTATTTTTAAGTCATATTTTCAGGTAAGGTGGATAATCATGGGGCATATTGTCCTATGACGAGGAGAAGCTAGTAAAAGAGTGAAGAGGTAGAGCACAGAAAAGTAATTCTGAGGGCTAACATTTCTGATCCTGACTGGACTCCACAGGAAACTTGACTTACACATTCTCACTAGCACCAAGACATGCATCTCCTCCAGGGTTTCCCCATACGTTACTCACATACTGACAGATGTGAGGAAGAATGCAGTCGGATCTCCACTTGCAATGAGAATTCATTGAAAGTTTAAGGGAGATGAAAACTGCAAGAATCTTCTTCAACAACCAAACCTCTGGACCTCAGGAGTGGTCTATGTGTCTCCTAGAAATTTTACGAGAGTTTAGTTCACCTGCCAAACTTACATAGCTAGTAATGAAGCCAGGGTTGAAATTCAAGTTCTTCTCACGAGTCTGTTCTCTCTCCTCTGCGAAGGCATCTGCCTGTGTGGATATGTATTTGTGCGTATATCGAAACATCATATAAGATACTCAAGTAGGGTCAGGCTTGTGGAAACAAGAACAAGTTGTTCCAGGTGATTGTGACCACACACTGGGAGAAGCTGGGTGAATTGCCAAGGGAGAATTCTTAACGTCTCTCATAGCATGTATCTTAGTGACAATGGAACCTCACTGAGAGGTGTTCCCTGTGGAATATCAAATGATAATATTAACATTAGGAAGGCTATAAATCATCAGGATAGACTGGACAAGAGAGTAAATTATCTTGGTTTTTTAAATCTAAAGGTGAAGTATGACCTGAAATGGCAACTAGGCACAGTGAAGAGAAGATAAAGAAAATAATTAGATAAAAGGTAACCAAAGTAAGGCATCATAAAAATGTAGGGATAGAGTAAGATGAAGTAGTTCACTTTTCCAGCTTAGTTGAGTTGGAATATCGTGGGGTCAGTTACGCAATGCAGAAAAAGCACATGAGAAAAAAAAATACAGCAGTAATAATGCTATAGAGCAGAATGATGAAATATATGAATAAAATAAGTCAAGGAGCAGAAGAAACACTAGGCAGCTGGAGTATAGTACAGGGTGGGCAGGTGGGCAGACCACAGGAGGTGGCTGAGAGCTACACCTCTGTCCCTTCGTGCCATGGGGCTTGTTTCCGGTACTCCCAGGAATACCTTAAATCAATGGATGTTCGAGTCCCTTGGAAAAATGATGCAGTATTTGCCTATATTTATACACATCTTATATTCCTGAAGTCATTCTGGGTCCTTTAATTACCTGACACAATATAAGCATTCTAAAATGTGTTAGTATGTAGTATTGCTTAAAAGATAAAGACAGGAATCTATCTCCACACATTCCTTTTTATTTTTTGGTAGTGCCAGGGATTGAACTTGGGCCCTTATGCTTCCAAGGTAGGCATGTCACCACTTGAGCTCATTCCCTGGCCCCTCACAGACTCTTTTGTTTTGAAAAAAAAAATTTTTTTTTTTGAGACAGGGTCTCGCTTTGTAGTTCAGGCTGGCCCTCAGCTCACTATGTAGCCCAGGCAAGCCTCGAACTCAGCAATCCTCCTGCCTCTGCCTCCCGAGTGCTGGGATTACAGGCGTGAGCCACCACGCCTGGCTTTTGTTTTGAAAATTTTGATCCATGTTTGACTGACGGGATCCCCAAAGGCAGAGCCCATGGGTAAAAGTGCCAAGTGTATATGTACCTGAACACATCCACACAAACATAGTGTCTACATAGTTGACACATATTCCAATGAGACCGTGAGAGGTTACGCCAGAGACTCGCAAAGTTGTTTACCTTAGAGTAGTTTCCAACACTATATAAGACAATGCATCATAGAATACTCAAATACTGGGCAATGGCTTATACCTCTCTTTATACTAGAGAACTATTCACCGCAGAAGGGGAGAGTGCACTGGCTACAGTCATAACCTTGGGTCTTTATCCCCCTCAATAAGTCATCTCTCTGCTACATGCTTTTACAACGAGTCACCTGAAAAGCAAAGTTAATTTTTGTGTCACTGGATTTTAGGCTCAGTCATTTTATTCGGTCAGTGGGAAGTTGCCAGGCATGATACATGAAGAGGTTTAAAATTCCAGTTAAAGATACAATAAAATATGCCAGAGAAAACATCTACTAGTGATGTTTTGGTGAAGAAGGATGAACTATATCAACAGAATATCTCCATGAGAAATTTCTGGACCGCTGAGGTAGAGTTAAGGTTGAACGTGAGTTTCCTCCTCTACATTTTCTGCAAGGCCACAGCTCCGATAGCTCACAGGTGAAGGATGCGTGAAATGAAGCCGAATTGCTCTCGCCAGCAACATGTCAGTCTGGACCTACAAG
>PVIC010033609.1:0-20070 GCA_004025085.1 Thryonomys swinderianus | reverse complement strand
TGGAAATTTCAGTTTTACTACATAACACTAAATTGCTTTCTGAGATGATTGTACCAAATATTTTCTGATTATCATTATGTGTCTGGTCCATTTCCCTCCTTATGAATTGTGCTGTATTTAACTATATTTTTCTCTATATGTGAAAAAGTAGCATCTCATTATTGTAAATTGTAGCTACTGATTATTAATGAGATTTAAATAAATTTCCTATTTTCTTAGATATTTGAATGCAGTGCTAGGTTAATTTGTCTTTATCTCATTGGCTTAACTTCTATTGATATACATGTACTTTATTATGTATGCATTTATGTACATATTGATAGATCCTATAGAAAGAAATAATTCTGAATAGAAATCCTTTAAAGTAAACCTTTTGGAGACGGGACAGAGAAAGGGACTGAAGTAAGAAGGCTGAAAAAAAAAGAGAAAAGTAAACAAAAGAGATTAAAATGCAATGTTTGTACATACCAATTTCTTACATTGAATGTATTCCTTAAGTATTGCAAGTTTACTAATAAAAATAGTACTAATAACATACTAAGAAAAACATACTAATAAAAACAGAGCATGGCTCTCACTCTGCCTTTTTCCAGCAAGTAAGAAAACTGAGGGGCTTTTCAGAACACGAGGGAAACTACTTCTTTTAATCTTTAATTTGAACAGTATTCAAACTCTGTCAGCATTATTAACTCTCCTAAAAGTTGTTCACCTCATTTTAGGTGCATGTCTATATTTCTAAAGTGGACCAGCTTTGTCATTTCTTTATAAACAATTTATATTTAAAAAGTTATAAGATGTTGAGTAGTCTGAAAGCATGCTTGCTATAGAGTTGTAATTTCATTTTCTGCACCACAGTCTCGTATTAGTCATAGCACAAACATGCTTTTACACAGGGATTTATGATATTTCCATATATGTGTCATCTCTTTTCAGATTTTACTCATTATCTTTCAGTCTTTTCATTAATCTGGCTGAAAGATGACATTAATTTACTAATTAGGTGCTATATAACCTAACCTTATGCAACATCCCAGTAAATTGTATAATAAATTTGTCAATTATACAATAGAAAGAACTGACAGATGAGGAATGAAGAAATAATGGGGTGGGAGAAAGGAGGAAAATAGAATGATATTGAATGATTGAAATTCTTTTCCACTAATTTGCGAGAATTGACATATTACCCCTATTAACTAGTAACTTTTGTCTCAACATCTTTTTCTCATTGAAAATTTAAGTATATCTTTGTAGATGCTTACATGTGCTTTCATATATGAATATATTCATATCAATGTAAATAACCTCTTTTTAGTTTACTGCTTTGTTGATCACATGTAAATGTATTTTATTTTGGCATATATATTTTGTGTATAGATACTAAAATCTTTTACTGATTTCAATAATTTGTCTGAAAACTCAGAGACCATATCACTCATATATGTGACTTTTAATTTTTCCAAATTTTATTTTCTTTTTTCCTTTACTACCTTAATGCCTTAGTATGGAACTTCAGTAAAATACTGACATTAGGATCAGAGATTTAGCTCAGTGGTTCTGGCACCTGCCTAGCAAACACAAGGTCTCTGGTTCAGTCCCAGGTAACCACATACAACAATACAGGGCATGGTGACTCACACCCATCAGCCTATAATCCCAGCACTCAGGAGGCAGAGGCACGAGGATTGCTGAGTTCAAGGCTTGCCTGGGCTACATAGTGAGGTCTCAGGTTCAGCCTGAACTAAAAAGCAAGACCCTGTCTCAAAAAAGAATAAAAGTAAAAAAAAAAATGTAGATAGCTTCTGTTAGATTAAATCATTTTCTACTCATGGCTACTATTTATGGATAGATATATAGATCAGATTTTTATTCAAGAGGAAAACAATAGAAATAAAAGGTGATTAAGTTATGATACAGCACATTCATATTTGGAGTTACAATTCTGCCACATGTTTTATTTGCATTTATTTAAATCATCTTTTAATTATTTTTATCCTTTAATCTGTTAATAAATTTTTCTTATTTACTTTTAATGGTAAGCAGATACGTATTTTATGAAATTAAGTCCAATTTAACAAAATATATAGTATTAGTATTATAGTATTATAAATACTCAATTTTATTAGTCTGTAAACTGTTACTGCATGAAAAATATGTATTCAGAGTATTTTCTGGCTGTCTTTACAACTTTCTCTTGATTTTCCTGTATTTTCTCAGTAACACATTGAGCTGCAAATTCTTTATTTCCCTTCATTAAAAAAAAAAAGCTAAAGACACACTAAATTTAGGAGAATTTAATCAGGCAAAGAATGATCTGGGAATCAGGAAGTCATAACAGACAGATTTGAGAGAGCTCCATCCTGTAACATGGGCCAGCAGCATTAGGGACTGAAAACAGAAAAGAGGTGCAGAACCAGTTCAGCGGATTCCCACTCTCCATTTGCCTCCCTGGAGCGTGTTCTGACCAGTTGGGCATCTGTGCTTGACAGACGCCCAGCTACCATTTTAGGATCGGATGAGACTCAGTGGTGTGGCACAGAAACGTCTCCTCTGCTAGGCTTTCAGTGAGGTTATGCACTAAGCCACGCTGTAGTTCATCGTACAGAGGCTCAGATTAGGAAGCACTTGCAAACCAAATATATATTATTTTTTTTGTCTCTCTTTCCTTTTTACTTTTAACCCTTCCTACTTTTTTCCTTTTTTTTTGTTTCTTCCTTTTTTCTTCTCTTCCTTTCCTTCTCTCACTCTCTAGCTCTTCTGTGTCCATTCTTCCTTTCTCATTTTTATTCTCATTAAGATACAATGGATTTGTTCAGTGTGGCCATTGGAATTTCGCATCCGGACAGCCAGATCCACCGCAGAGCTGGGTATGAATAGACATATTCCTTCTGACACGAGGATCCTGTGGTGTGCCAATTTAGGACGGGCTTTGCCTTGCACCTTCCCTTCACTGAAGCCTTTTCTATCACTGAATTTAATCAAATGTATTTAATATGCCTTGAGAGTCCTAAAAGTCAAAAGAGATTTAAATATCTGCATATTCATCTAAATCTTACCAAAATATTTGTGCATGTTTTATGTATCATTTTAAATTATTTTTATAAAGAGAATTTCATGTTATATACTGTGTTGCCAGAAAGATCAGTGACATCTAAGTTGGTATTCTTCATTATCGTGCTGTGTGTCTCTAGAACATCTCTTGTTCACCAAAACATATTAATTCCATCGACTGTTTTTTTAAATACATATCAGATGCCAGGTACTGTGTTGTGTATGTGGATTATTGTAATGGACATAAGAAGTACTCCTAAACTCATTGAGTTTATATTCTAGTTTACTTCCTGTTTTTAGATTAAAATCTAGTAAATAATACACCTGAGTAGGTAGACTTTAATCTATGGAAAACATGTTAATTATGATAATAGTTCAGTTCACAAGCATTTCTGTGCACAGACAATTCAGTAAGCAATCAAATGATTTTACTCCCTTTCATGAGCTCCGCACTGAATGATGACCATGACAATCATGCCATCTTCCCCAGAGTCATGGAACAAATTAAGTTTGTGAACCGAGGTACCACTACATTAGCTGCAGTAAGTGTTACTTCACAAGTTACAAGTAAAAAGTGGTTTGCTACAGGTGTTATATTTTGTTGGAGTATAACAGACAATCACAGGGGAGTTGCCAGTTGTCCTTGGTGACTGCTGCCATCCTGGTCCTTAACCTTCCTGGACTCAGAGATACCTAGAAACTTGTTGACGTAGCCTGCTGGGGATAGTCCAGAGATGACTTGCACAAAGGCTCCTGACCAAGGGGTAAGACAGCGTGGATAGCGCTGTGACAGGCGTGATGCCCAGAAGGAACAAAAATGACAGAAGGAGAGGAAATCTGTCCTGGGAGCACTGAGGACAAGGTGAATCTTGCAGCAGCGTCTGTTTGGGCTGTGGTCACTTCCTGTGTATGTCGGACTCCAGGTTCGTCAGCTTTTGAACTGAAAGTTGCTCCAACTTTCCAGGAAGCTGCCAGACTTCAGTGTTAGACTGAAGCAATAGGAGCTGCGCAGTAGGCCCGTGCTGTGCTGGGGCTTCCAGCTTCTCGGATTGAGCGCCGACCATGGTCCTTTGGCAGTCCAGCCTGCGGCAGCCACTGTGGGGCTATCCAGCCGCTGATCAGGTGAACCAATCTAATACATCCATTCATAATTACACAAACATTCTACTGGTTTATTCCACTACTGAAGAACTTGATACATTCATATTCATGCTATCCTTAACTAGTCATTTAATGTGCTGGATGTTCTTTTTAAATTCTTAAACCAGTGAAATATTTGAACTAAATACCAGAGATAGGCTTTCTCTTAAAATCTGGCATTTTCCTCAATCTGAGCTCATCTCAAATAGCTCCTATTTCATTTCTTTCCTGGAGGTATGACCGTATATTCAATATTGAATTATAAACATCTAAATATTTGATTTTCACATTCTTTTTATTTTCCTTAAACCTGTGTTTACTTTTTAATAGTTCTTTCTCCACCTTGTTTATATATTTTTTTTCTTCTCTTGACCATAGCACTTTAAAAACTAGGATTTGTTTTTATCCTTTGGTCAGACCAGTGCTTCCCATCTGTCTTTGTTTCTCTTTCATTCCAATTAATTTTTAACCAGCTAAGACAAGCTGTGACTTCCACTTGCTCTGCGGCACTAGTTCTTATAATTCCTTCTTGGAAATGACTGAGTAAGCAGGAGATGTCTCAGATAATGAACAGAAAGCAAATGATTTCTTTCCTCAAGAAATTTTGACTCAGCGTTTGGCAAATTATAGAGATGTTGAGGTATTTCCAGTTGACTCACTTTTGGCTTTTCCTTAGATTTTCCAGCAATTATGATCAATCAGAACTTTATAGAAATGTCCATGTTTTTGCTACCCCATGAAAAAATAGGCTGAAAGTTCTTATAGAACTTTTATCAGTGACAGTTGGACTGTCAATTGGAAAGAAAAAAATGATCACTCAGATTAATTTTAATTTACCTTTTCACTTAAAGGTTTTCTGAGTATGTATCATATACACCAACACGTTTTAAAGGAATTATTTAATACAGAGTTGACTATTGATTTTTCTTACCTAGTGAGAGGAAACCATATGATCCAGTGTTAGGAAGCCTCAAACTTGTGACGCTATATATAATTCATCAGAACAGTAAAGGGAATCACAGCTTTACTTTTATATGACTGTATATTTTTGACAACTGTATAAACTCTCTGGCTGTTAAGGTTAGTTATAGATAGAATCAATCGCTTAAACTCCGTGTCCTTAATTATACCAGCTTTGTTCTGCATGGCAACAACTGATCTGCTCTGCACATCTATGATTTTGTCATTTAGAAAATGTCACGTGATTTAAATCATGCATCATGTAACATTTTGCAATTACATCTGTACACTCAACATAACGCCCTTTACATTCATTTGTGTGAAATAAAGTTGGTTCTTTTATATTTCTGAATAATATTTCATAAAGATGCACCAAAGCTTTCCCATCTGTTCACCGCCTGAAAGGCTCAGACTGTTTAAGATTAGCTTAATTATGAATGAACATTTCATATGCACTCAAATACAGGTTTTTGTCAAAAACCAGTTTTTGTTTCATGAGGGTAGATCCCCAGGAGAGAGATTGCTGAGGCATGGGGTATGTGTATATTTAAATTTAGAAGAAAGTGTAAAACCAGTTTCCAGAATGGCTGTCTCAAGTTGTATTTACACCAATATTAATTATAACACATTAAATTACAAGTTTCTAATGTGTCCTCTTTTAAGGAACTATTTTAATTAAAATTCAGAAGAAAATTTTTAAGATATCTTAATTTTATATTCCAGATATGAAATTTCAGATATATTTTACATACCTTACACATTTTATGTAATATTCTCATTGTCAGAAATATAAAATGATACTCTTAGCTCCAAGTTTTCTATCTTGCAATATACATAAATATATATTTGATATATACATAGATATATGTATAAAGAGAGAACACCTGTTGTATTTACAGAATACTCTGAAGTGTTTTTTAATGATTAGAAATGTTTAAGAAAAAATCTGAATTTACTTCTACCAGAAAAAAAATCTTAATTTGATGAAGTTATCAAATCTAGTTTTGAGCATTCTCAGTGTTTTTGATACTTGAGCACATACCTATGCAAGAAAATGTAAATATTGTTTTCCACATTAAATGAAACAGGATGTACTGTAGTTGTTCAACAACATTTCCACAGGAAAACATCTCTTCCATGTATATTATATTATTCTGCCACTTTCTTTTGTGGCATTCATTTATTTACTGCCACATATTTTTGTGCCACATATATATAGATATAGATAGATAGATAGATAGATAGATAGATAGATAGATATAGATATAGATAGATACAGATAGATATGCCTATAAATGATACATATTTAGTGCCTCATATATGATTATATATACAAAGGTATGTATGTATAATATAGATATATAATATTTTATTCTGATATTGAAATACTTTCTATAAATATAAAGAAAATCTCATGATCCACATATGTGGAAAATGTATCTATATTGTTTTGATTTTTTTGGTACTGAGGAATGGACCTAGGATTTTTGCTCTCCCTGACCCCTTTTAAATTTTTTTTTTTTTTTTTTTTGTGGTACCAAAGATCCAACATGGACCATTGTGTTTCCGAGGTAGGCGGGTACCAATTCCACTAAATCCCCAACACTACTTTATTATTGTAAAGACAAGGCCTTGGTAAGTTGTTGTGCTGCTCAAGCTGGGCTCAGACTTACGATGCTCCTGACTCAGCCTTCCAGAGTGCTAGGATTCATGCATGTACTGACACACCCACCTGTGACTGTCCTTTTCAATCTCACTGCGGGAGTTGTGTATTTGATTTTTATATTGCAAGTATCATGGATTTTCCTGTTTTTAATTCAATTCATTCTCAATTTCAGTTATTTTACTTGCTTTTAAATTGTCCTTTAGAAAATGCCTTAGCGATTTTAAGGGGTTTCCTTTGCTCTTTAATTTCAACAATTTTATTTAAAACTACAACTTGTTTTCAGTTATGTATTTTTGGGGTGAACTTATATATTACAGATTACATTTGCTAGATTTCAAACTCTCCTTTGTCCCTCTGGGCATGGTATGGGCAATTTTGAATGTATTCTACCATACTGTAGAGGCACTATGTATTTTCAGATTTCTATTTCCAAGGATTTTGTCAGAATAAGGCTGCATCTGACTTAGAGAGGAGCTCCATGCACACCACTTCTCCCATTACTTCCATTTGAGATGACAGATAAGAATATTCTCTTTGGATATCTTCCTTCAACAAGTTTTGATACAAGTAGACCTCAAATTACCATCTGCTTATCACCTATTACCACCAAATGAATCCAAACAGCAGTACTTTGTACCTCAAATATGCCATTCTTAATTTACTTAAACTTATTTTTCAGTATGACCAAGATTTCAATAGACTTGGTATTCTTCTACATCCTACTGGCTCTGAGGAGTAATAAGTTAGAAACAATCCAATGCTTTTAACAAAGCAATAAAAAATAATATATAATGTATTGGTCATATATGCTACATTTGAAAGTCTGATACATAGTCATATTCTACGCAATCATCTAAATTTCCCAGAAAGACAATAGATAAATTCAAATAAAACAGAATGTAAAAATAATAGCAATATAAACTAATGAAAGTTAATGCTAAACATATTGAGACTATAGTACTGATACCCAAAGGTTATAATGATATAAGAGCAGTTAATTATTTGAAATTAAATAACCATGAAATGAATATCAATGTAGGCAACATTATGTACAAAGATAGATTTAAAATGGCAGAATGGTGAACAGTAGCCTATCAATAATAAATAGTTTTCAAGAAAAAAAGAAAATAAATGTGTACCTTCTATGAATAATAAGAGAAATTTCAGTACATTACAAGATGTAGGTCACTTTCAAATCTACTATAGTTTATAGTTTATTCTAAAGGTACAGAAAATAAAAAATCACGAGTAAGATAATCTAAGGGGAAATTGACATCACCATATGTTACTTATAATTAGCATCTGAGGTATATGTATTTTCTCTTATCCTTATAGTTTTACAGACTCAAATTTTACTATAATTTTAGATGCCATAAGTATGGGAAGTTCCATACAGATAAAATTCACTATACATATGTAATGGCAAGAACAAAATAAATTATTTTTATATTCACATAGCTTAAATATTTTTTCAACCTATCTAGTCATAATCAAGGAATATTAAACCAAATATAAAATTTAACTGAATTTTAACTATCTACTGTGATAATACATTGAATAAAAATAATCATTACATACATGGAAAATATAAAGCAATTATCCACATATTTCATTATCTTATCAGAAAATTTAAAATAATACATTCTTATAGGTGACATTTATATTTATATATAAGAAGAAAGTTTGGAGTGATCAGATAAAACATAAATTGAATTCCAGGGAAATGATATTTGAACTCAATTTAGGAAGATCTTTTCATAAATTGTGTTGATGTCTTCTTGAGCTATTAAATGATAAATCAATTGAAACAAAGTGAAATGACCTTTAATGACTTGGGCTTCAGTGATTTGGAAGTTATAATTTTAGCTACTTGAATCAAAATATTTTATCATATTATCAATATTTCTTGTGGCTTTAAATGTAGCTCTTAACGTAACTAACTTTAAGATTAATAACTTTACAAGTGAGAAGTAATACTTCAGTAATGGATTAGGAAGGGTTCTGTCCATTTCCAGGAAAGTTGTGAGGCTGTCCCCGTCTATCATTATTGCTTGAATATGAGCCATTGTCCAAAGAGTAAAGGAAGCAACAGCACAAAGAGTAAAAGAACGATGTACAGCATTAAAGGTTTGCTCTAGGACATAGACATGGACATACACACATGTACACACAAACACACACATGCACACACACAAAAGCCCCAGAGTCACAAGTACAAGATACACTACTTCATGTTACTAAACAATCACCAACACAGAAGAGACTTCAAAGTCTGCACATAACGCACAATACACATTCTAGAGAAATAGTTCTGGAAAGTCACTGAAGACAGAGAAACTGTGACGATAGTATCACAAAGTAGTAGTGACATTTGGCATATGACATTATAATGTTCACATCTCAAAACATATTAATTACACAAGGAAACAAGAAATTACTGCCCACTCAAAGGGAAAAAAATTAAAAGCTCTTCTGTGGAATATCTGAGGATATTCAAATGTTGAAATTGTAAAAAAGAAACTTTTAAGTTAGCTGACATAACATATTTACAGAGAGCTGAAACACATTTCTAAAGAAAAATTCTGAAGTGCAAAAGTACAGTAAATGTAAAGAAAATTGGACAAGGAGTTGAACATCCTGTGCTGGCATAGGAAAAAAAGTAGTGAAGCCTTGGGGGAGTCAATAAAAATTACTGAATTTAAGCAAAAAGAAGAAAAAAAATGAACAGATTACATAATCAAACATTTCAACATAATGAGAATACCTGAAAGACAATACACAAAAAGTCTAAAAGAAAATTTGATGGATTACTTCCCAAAAACACGATTGTACACATTTGTGATGTAGACATAATTATCACATTTTCTAAAACCAACAGCAGAATGTTGAGAGCAGTAAAAGAAAAATGACCCCACTCTTATTAGGAAGCATCAAAAAGAATGACAGCCTTTCTTCATCAATACTAATGGTGAAAGAAGACAATAGAATAATACAATCAGTGCAGTGGACACAGAATCCTTAATTTAGCAATACTCTTCTTCAAAAGTTGAGGAGAAATAGAGACTACCTTAAATAAACAAAAAATGAGAGAAGCTATAGTTAGAACTTCTTTTAATGAAACACCAACCTGAATTCTTCAAGGTGGAAAAATGGGCTGTTTGAGAGTAACTTGAATCCACATAAAAAATAAAGAGAATTGTATTGTATGTAGTTAATGTAAGGAATAATATGAATATATTTTTAGCTTTGAAATTTTTTTCCTCTATCTAAATCTACCTAACTAAATCAAGCAACAGTTATGAAATGGTGTCCTTAAGATTTAATATATAAATTTGTCTCTTCGGTCCGGAGGGTTAGCTCAGTGGTTCCGGCGCCTGCCTCGCAAGCACAAGGACCTGAGTTCGATCCTCGGTAACCACATATAATTCTGGGCGTGGAGACACGCCCACCAACAATCAACACCGCATACCACAATGCCGGACATGATGGCTCACGCCTGTCATCCCAGCACTCGGGAGGTAGAGACAGGAGGATTGCTGAGTTTGCGGCGGCTTGCCTGGGCACCATAGTGAGCTCAGGGCCAGCCTGAACTACAAAGCGAGACCCTGTCTCCAAAAAAGCAAAAAAAAAAAAAATTGTCTCTTCTTTCTCTTCTATAACACTCCGATTAGTTCAGTTTACTTCACTTGTGACTGTTAACAGGAACTGTGACTATTTGCTTAATCAGGCCATTGAGGAAAAGGCTGTAACACCCTATAAAATGACAAGTGTAACTAAGGTCATTGTCCAACATAGAGTAGGGCTTTTAGTGTAATTCAACCTTATTTGCAAATAGATATTTCTTCTTTGGTCTTTCTTGTTTTACCCAAATTCCATGCCTTGCTGTGTTCTTTATTGGATTCCCTAATGCTTCCACAGTTAATGCACCTGGAATCACCAGGTTCCTGGATCTCTATTGCCTGTTTGACTTCTTTGACAGCTTCACAGAGCCTGTTTCAGGAGTTCCTCTGATGGATCTTGACCCTCTCACACATTCCTTGAACTTCTAGGCTTTCCTTTGAAACATGAATGTAACCCTTTTTTGACTCCCCAATTCTTACATTCTACATGCTTGCAAAACCGGCCTCATGTGGATGCTGCTAGTATAAGGAATAGCTGAGCCACCTTGCACCACGATGCTAGTGCCTTTGAGCGGCCTCAAGGTTGAGTATGGTAAAGTTAACACCATACTACCAATCCCTGTGGGGGTAAGTAAATGCAGAAGATTTCTTCTCCAATGAATGGTTTACATTTTTGTACTCTGTAGCCTGTAATGATCTTGCAGATTTCTGAGATGCTCTCAAGGATTTTTTTTTGTTCAAGATCAATATGTTGTTTCCTTTTAATGGCACAAATATCTTTGGCAAACACAGCTCCATTGTTCCCCCCAACTTTACGTGCATTCCTTTTCTTGAAAAACTAATGTTTTTTTTTCAGATCTTTCTGCTTTTTTTTCCCACCTGATAATCTTATTTTATCTGGCAAGCCTAGACAATGGGTTGTCTTGAAATTTCTTCCACCAGATCAACTAATATATCAGCTTTAATATACCCTCACAGCTACTTTTAGGGACATGAGCTTATTATTGGCCAGAATGTTACACATGTAGTCTCTAGTAGAATTCTTAGTAGAACCTGCCTTCTGTCTGGAACCTTGTGAGCCTGGTACTTCTCTATATTCCTGTCAGCATTCTGATCTTTGAAGTTATCAATCCAGCTCAACTAAGAGCATTTAGACTTTCTTCTATAGCTTTATTTGAATGCTAGAATTAGGCCTTCAAGTTATTTATAATTGACTTTTGTACATAGTATGGGATAAATGTCTGGTTTAGCTCTTCTGCATGTGGAAATTTGGTTTTCCAAATATCGTTTATTGAGGATTATTAGTAATTTCTCATTGTGTGTTCTCAGAGAAACAAAGTAGTAATTACCTATTTTGAGTCTAAACATAGCACATACTCTACCTAAGAAATTGAGTGACAGACATAGGTCATAATTTAAATATCCTAATGATTAATAATCATGAGAAGTTACAAAACACTGATGATATGTCCTTGTATACTTTGCACTGACATATTAACCAGAAAACAAAATTTAAATAAGCAGTTGCGTTTTTAACTACAAGAATGTCTTGAGAAGAAAAATCAGTTTAAATAGAAGAAATTGTGAAACAGGAGGAAACAATTTTAAGAGTATAGGATCAAAGCAAGAAAAGAACAGAAAGCAAAATCTATAGAATTCTTTCTTCTCATGGGTACCAGGTATCAATAAAAAGATGAGCTGGTAACAATCTTGAATAGGAATATGAAAGGGAATATCTTAATTATTCTTGCTTCATCATGGAGATTACTTAGTAGAGAATAAACGATTTTCACTAAATTAGTTAGTAATAATTTTCACATGATTTATAGACTTATAAAATTCCATTGAGATTTTAATAACTTGAGCTTCTATGTTTTCAAATAAAATAATCTATAAGTTTGATTGTGATAATTTAGCACATTTGTATTTTGGGAGAATCAAACATTTTTCATTCATATTCAATAAACCAATATTTTTCCTAAAATATAGCCCTTTCTTATTTCACCACATAGGCACATCAGTGTCTTCTTTGCCTATGTTCTGCACAAGTACCAGAATTATAGTTTCTCAATGATGCAATTTTGGAAGTAAATATGTTTATATATCATATTTTATGCTTCTTGCAGTTTTTCCCTTAGCTTCATCTGAACAAAGTTGGAATTATTTGTTACTTCAAGACATCTATCTATCTATCTATCTATCTATCTATCTATCTATCTATCTATCTATCTATCTATCATCTATCATCTATCTTCTGTGTGTCTGCATTGTTTGTATTTGTGAAGCATTTCTATAGCTCTTTTTTCTTTTCATGAGCTGATCTGGAGAAGCCATTTGTTTTCTTACTGACAATAGAACTTGGCATTGATGAGTTCTTGTCAATAGGTCAGGATTCTTGAGAAGGTTAATTAGAGGAAAGAAGCAGTGACCATGGTCCTTGGGAGGATGTTAATCTTTCAAATAAAGTAATAAGTATACATTTCAATCTTGAAAGAAGAGTGCTTTTCTTTACTGAATCACAGTAATCAGATACTATAAAATTTGCATTTTGTACTTCAAAAATTTTATGATAAAGATTTTAAAAATCCTTAAGAATAACCATAAGATTTAGGAAAAGATGACAGTTTAAACACAGTATCGTTTTCTGTGAAAAAAAGAACATTATAAACTGTGTCTTTAACTGAAACCTTAAACTACATGAGTATTGTTGATATAATCAATGAGTATCTCTCATTTGCATTCAATTTATCTTCAGCTATATTTTGGGGAGATTTTTGTCCTTCTAGACACATTAAAAGAGACACATGAAAAATGATGTCAGGCTCAGACAATAAAGGTAGCAAATTCTCAAGGAGAGATGAATCATTGCACATTCAACAATGGATCTCATCAAAATTGTTCTTAGTATCTCATACTTTACATTCAATGGTCAATCTGTGAACAAACTAGTGACTGAGCTATGGGTTCCCCATCTCATTTATCACAGGAGAAGTATATCTTTTGCATTTCAAGAAAATTACAGAAAATAAAACTGCAATAAAACCAAAATGCTGGAAACAGAGATGACACCCATGACAACATTAAAAACAGGATAGTGAAGATGTGCAGCCATCCGCTCAACTTACAATTAATGCAGCAAAAGATCGATGTCTCAGATTTCCCAGTGTAATGTCTGCCTGAACCTAAAAGAGGACTCAGAGGAAAGGCACCAAAATGCACATGAACAAATCCATACTGAAATGGATTATATCATTAATTTTAATTGATATTTATCACTAGACAGTACACATGTATGTGTGTGTATGTCTTCCTGTGGACTCAATTGTAAATTCAATAAAGATATATAACTACATGAAACTAGTGAATTTTAACTATTGCTGAAATGAATCTTTGACTTTCTTCAGAGCTAATACAACGCACTGCTCCCGTGGTACTTTTTCTGTCTCTGTTCACTACTGATCTGGGACATTTCTGTCAAGCTGACTAGTCTCACAGTAGTGCCTGGAACCAGATTCTGCAGATTGCATATTTCTATGCATATGAATAAGAGGAGAAAATTGGTAGGCAAAATCAGAATGAAGGATATTATTAAAACTAAACTTTAGAGACAATGTCCTCATAATATCTGAAAACTTAAACTAGTATATATTGTGTGTAATTTTATTATGTATAATCAGTAATCTTTAAACAGGGAATATAGGTACCTCAAAAATCATGAGTATTTTAAAATTTATGTTCATCATTTGCCTTAAAATGTTTCTCCTTATGTCTTCATGCAGATATATTAATGCTGTGGAAATATAATTTTAAAATGAGTACTAACCCATATATCAGCAGGGTTTACTGATGATTTTTCAATTTGAAGATCATCCCTACATTTACCAATTGAGTTGTATTTGACACTGATCCCAAAGAGGAGATTGTAGAGAGACATTGTGTCTGTGATGGTTCATCTTCAGTGTCAGTGTGATTGTCTTGAAAGATCCTTATGTCTGCATGTATCTAAGAAGTGTACCCATTGGTCACAAGCCTGTTTCTCTAAGGCTTTCTCTGCTTCTTTCACTCTTGGGTGAGACTGCTTACTTCTGCCATGCCTTTCCTCCACATGGTTTCTGCCTTGGAATTAGCAGAGCATAGATTGAAATTTCTCAATCTATAAGCCAAATTAAATCTTTTTCATTTAAGGTCTCGCTTTGTAGTTTGGGCTGGCACTGAGCTCACTATGTAGTCCAGGCAAGCCTCAAACTCAGCAATCCTCCTGCCTCCACCTCCCGAGTGCTGGGATTACAGGCATGAGCCACCACGCCCAACACTGTGGTATGTGGTATTGATTGTTGGTGGGCGTGAGTCACCACACCCAGCATTGTATGTGATTACCGGGGATCGAACTCAGGACCTTGCACTTGCGAGGCAGGCACCGGAACCACTGAGCTAATCCTCTGGCCCTAGGCCACCATTTTGAAACAACTTTAGGTTACTGCCATTTGAAACAACTTCACTAGGCCAGTGCCATTTTGGAAAACCTTCCCTAGAATCCCATTATTTTGGAACAACTTCCTTGGGCCACTGCCATTTTGTAATACTGTCCCCAGGCTGCCATTTTGGAACAACTTCTCTAGGATGCTGCCATTTTGGAATAACTTCCTTAGGCTGCCATTTTGGAATAACTTTCCTAGCTTGCTGCCATTTTGAACCACTTCCTCAGGCCACCATTTTAGAACAACTTCCCATAGCCACCATTTTGGAACAGTCCCTCCCAGGCTGCCTTTTTAAAACAGCTTTCTTAAGCCTCTGCTATTTTGGAACAGTGTCCCTAGGCCATCATTTTGGAACAACTCCTCTGGGCCGCTGCCATTTTGGAATAGCTTCTTAAGGTTTCCATTTTGGAACACCTTCCATAGGCTACCACCATTTTGAAGCAACTTTTCTAGTCTGCTGCTCTTCTGGACAACCTTCCTTAGACCACCTTTTTGAACAATTCCCCTAGGCCATGATTTTGAACAACTCTAAGCTGCTGCCATTTGGAACTACTTTAGTAGGCCACTGCCATTTTGGAAAGCCTTCCCTAAGTTGCCACCATATGGGACAACTTTAAACCACTGCCATTTTAGACTTTACCTCCCTCCCCCAGCTGTCATTTAGAACTATTTCCTTAGCCTGCTGTCATTTTGAACAGGTTCATCAGGCCACTGCCATTTGACTCAACTACAGGCTGCCATTTGGAACATCTTCCCTCTGATGCTACCATTTTGGAACAGCTTCCTAAGGCCTCCATTTTGGAACACATTCCATAGGCCACCACCATTTTGAAGCAATTTCTTTAGGCTGCTGCCATTTTGTTACAACTTCTGTAGGCCACCATTTGGGGTCAACTTCCCAAGGCCTTCATTTTTGAACTTCTTCCATAGGCCACCATTTTAGAAGAACTTCCCTAGCCTGGTGCCATGTCGGAATAACTTCCTTAGACCCCTGTCATTTTGGAAAAACTTCTTTAGGCCACTGCCATTCTGGATGTACTTCCCCAGGCTGCTACAAGTTCCTTAGGTAGGACAGTGCCATTTGGAACAACTACCCCAGGGTCTTATCTTGGAATGATTTCCCTAGGTTGTTGTTATTTTGGAACAACCATTTTAAGCTCCTGCCATTTTGGAACAACTTCTGTAGGCTGCTGTTATTCTGAACAGCTTTCTTTTTTTTTTTTTGAGACAGGGTCTCCCTTTGTAGTTCAGGCTGGCCCTGAGCTCACTATGTAGCCCAGGCAAGCCTCGAACTCAGCAATCCTCCCGTCTCTGCCTCCCGGGTGCTGTGATGACAGGCGTGAGCCACCACGCCCGGCACTGTGGTATGTGGTATTGATGGCTGGTGGGCTTGAGTCACCACGCCCAGCATTGTATGTGGTTGCTGGGATCGAACTCAGGGCCTTGCACTTGTGAGGCAGGTGCCGGAACCACTGAGCTAACTCTCCGGCCCTGAACAGTTTTCTTATGCTGCTGTCATTTTGGAACAGTATCCCAAGAAAGCCATTTTGATGGCATTTATTTAAATGAGAAAACTTTGAGAAACCAGAAGAGGCAGGCTTAACATTTCTTTGGGCCAAATCTAGAGTGCCAAACCTGTTCTGTTACTCTGGAATTTCAAGGCTTTTGGATTTGTACTAATGTGCTCTTCCTGTCCTACAGAGTCAATAATCAGCACTATGTTTTATCAGGCAAGATCCAATCAGAATTTATTAAAGACACAGTGATCTGAACAGGTAGTATTTCATTTAAAGAATTTTTATCTAGAACAGGAACTTATATGTATAAGAGTAAAAAGAACTCTATAGACCACCCCTGGCCTGAGTGAGAAAAACCAAAGAACTAACTTGGAAGAGAAGTTCTTTTCAAATGCAGGACCAAAATGTTGATGGAAAAAGTGCAGTTTCAGCGCACTTCATGACACAGAAGTTTGCAATGTTGCCTAGAGAAGCACTGTTCCAAAATCACTAAGCAAGCTACCAACAGCCCTCTGGAGTGTAATTAAGCATGGTGGTCAGTCAGAGGAACAGGCAAGGCAGGAAACACTTCCATGGATGTTAATAGACCAAACCTATATAGAAGGATCAGCAGAACAAGTGGGTTACACTCTCAACAAACTTAGTTACTAACAACTGGAATGTTAGCAGTCCTCTCTGGGAATACGGTTGCAGAGTACTGCTGCAATTTGAAGGTAAAGAATCCTAGGGCCTGATGTGTATATATAATGTACCGATAAAGATTTTAAAGAGATAGTGATTGTGACAATTTTTTTTTTTTTTTTTTTTTTTTTTTTTTTTTTTTTTTTTTTTTTTTTTTTTTTAGACAGGGTCTCGCTTTGTAGTTCAGGCTGGCCCTCAGCTCACTATGTAGTCCAGGCAAACCTTGAACTCAGCAATCCTCCTGCCTCTGCCTCCTGAGTGCGGGGATTACAAGCATGAGTCACCACACCTGGCACTGTGGTATGTGGTATTGATTGCTGGTGGGCGTGAGTCTCCACACCCAGCATTGTATGTGGTTACTGGGATCGAACTCAGGGCCTTGCTCTTGCAAGGCAGTTGCTGGAACCACTGAGCTAAATCTCCGGTCTGAAAAGATCATACTTTTAAATCTGTAGTGCAATATCAATTTAGACAAACTCAAGACATTCCATTTCCACAGTTAGTAACTGGAGAAGAATTGGTAATGTTGTCATACTTTCTCTGACCCTGTCATCAGTATCATCAAATGTTGGAATTGGTTACAGTTGAAGAAATATGAATGGTTTATTTGTATTCCTTAAAAAGACAGAAAGATAATATGTTAAAATTGGAATATGACAGAAAAGTTTCTGTTTTCTAAGATAAGTTATTTATTATTTACAAGTTATTTATTATTTCTAAGATAAGTTATTATTTTATATCAAACTTATATGTTTGTATGCACAAATACATATGTTGGTATCTAACCTGATATATGATTCTTAGATGTTGATAGGTGTATGGGATATGTAAACAAAAACCAAGCATGTCTGTACATTAGAGGCATATTTTAACACATCTATGTGTAATAATAACATATCAAATTTTATGAAAGACAATTGTATAGCCACCTTGTAGGATTTTACCTCCTTACAAAACTGATGATAATTTTTTGCTTTTTTGAAGACAGGGTCTCGCTTTGTAGTTCAGGCTGGCCCTGAGCTCACTATGGTGCCCAGGCAAGCCACCGCGAACTCAGCAATCCTCCTGTCTCTGCCTCCCGAGTGCTGGGATGACAGGCGTGAGCCACCACGCCCGGCATCTGATGATAATTTTTGAAGACTTTCCTAATATGGGACAAAGCCTTACTTAAAATTTAAATAGTATTTTTAAAATATATCCGTTATATTGGGGATATAGCTCAGTGGTGTACTACTGCTTGTTTAGCATGTACAAGTCCAATGTTCAACCTCTAGCATTGCACACACACAAACACACACCCAGATATATTATAAAAAACCCTTTATTCCAGAAATGTGTATAGTTGCTATAGTCCTGTCACAAATTATAAATAGTGAAAAAATTGGTAAACATATAATACACTTCTCCACTCATTCCTTCAAATGCATGTTGAGAATGGAATTTAAAATCATAGTGAATGATTCCAGCATGCTTTCCGTATTCATACATTACTCTTGCCTTGAAAGTTAACCTATTTAGGTGGCAAAAGGACAGGTAAAAGTTAGCCAGTACTGAGGTCTGGCATGCTGGTGAAATTCAGACTTGGTTGGTGTTTTCACCTTCAAAACAGAGGGGTCTCTGTCTCTCACTCTCACTCTTGCTCTCTCACAATTTCTTTACCTTAACTCAAGTTGAGCCTACACACGTCTTATGGTGAATGCATAAAAACACTAACAGAATACATCTAGAGGCCTTTTTATTCAGCTTGTTGAATATGTATTGCCAAAACTCAGGTACCATATAGAATAAAATAGAATAGACTTGATATATAGCCTTTCATACTCAAGGTATCCCGGAGCACTTTACAGAGCAATGCCTTAGATAATGTAGTGCAGTGATTGTGTTGGCAAACTTCACTGTCATTACTAACTCGGCAATAGATCACACTCCAGCCTTGAACGCTATAACCTGTTTGAGTGAGAGAAGCAAAGTTAGCTAAAATGTTAAGAATTGTATCATGAGAGATTTTGAAAATGACTTCCTTTACTATTATTCCTAAGACTGATGCTTAACGCCCTATATTTCTTTTATCAAGCTTGTATTAATAACATGATACAGGCATTAATAAAACAATTTTCATTAGATTACAAGTTAAAATAAGAAAAGCATGATAACTGGAAATTAGAATCTACCTCACATTTAACAGATTTCAATCTATTTTTGTGACAAAAACTTCCCTGTGTTCCACAGATAAAGCTGTGAGACATCTGTTGTTTTAGGGGAACAATATCAAGTACTGAAAAGAACAATCTGGTAATAATTTATTGATATCCGTGATTCGCAGTTCGAGGGATTGCATTTATTTTTCTTTCAGCCATCGTAATCATCCTGGAAGACAGATATTATTAACTTCTCCCTCGAGCAGTAAGTACAGAGAGATTCAGAAACTTACTCAAAGTCACATCCTGGACTTGAGCTTTTACAAACGGGAAAGGGAGCGAGAAATGAAGGAGCAGGGTGGGGGGCATGGAGAGGACGGAGAATTAAGGGATGGGGTGCATACATACATACATGCATACATACATGCATACATATATGTATACACCATGCCCCATGACAAATACTATCATCGCCTCCTATAAGTACTACTAATAAAAGTAAAAATTTAAAAAAGAGCTGATAAAATCAAATCTCAATTTAATGAGTTATTATGTGTGCTGTCTTCATACCAGGAATTGCTACTGTCAAATGTCTAATCCCAAGTCTTATCATACCTGTCTGTTTCCTCATAGCTTTTATTGTTTAAAGTTTCTTTTTAACTTATTTTAAGCATTTCAACAGCTTACTCTTGCTTAAATTGATAATACAAACAATTTTACTCTGAAAAAAATTAAGCAGGAAAGTAGGTTCTAAGCTCAGCTTTGTTTTGCTGTAAAGGACACAATCCTTCCCTTACATCTAGTAGTTAATGAAGCAGTTGG
>PVIC010033608.1:0-20065 GCA_004025085.1 Thryonomys swinderianus | reverse complement strand
AAAAAAAAAAAAAAAAAAAAAAAATTACTGAAATTTATTTAGTTGAATGTGTGTTCTTTCTCCCCCTTTTTCTTTATGTTAACAAACAGTGTATTTTAAGGAGTACCTTTACTTCTATGTAGTTTTTTACAAAACTTTGCCAATTTTCATGCACTGGAAGTTAATAGATTTGGTGAGATAATAAGATAATGCCCTTTGTGAACCAGGGATGTATTATTTTTAGAAAAAAGAATTTATTATTAGTTTCTTCATGTATCCTAACTGAAGAGCCCAGTAAACCATAAGCCAATAATTTCATCTTCAAATTGGTCATGGATTAAGGAGCTCTTTGTTATTCCCTTAGGAAGGAAGTACTGATGGGCTCTGTGCTGATGTCCTTAAAATATGACCATTGCATCATAGATTGTTAATGAAAGAAAACAAATTTTGAAAAAGTTTAATAAATTCTTGCAAATATCTTGTAGGTTATACAAAATAAGAAAGAAAGCCAAATTTTCCTCGGCATGTTTATGTATGCAGGAAAAAGATAGTGTTAACAAGGATCAGAGTAAGAAACAATAGGTTTTTCACTCCTATTGGAAAAACCTGCAAGTGTTTTGGTTATTGTTTGTGATTTAATAGTCTTAACTCTGAAATAATCTAGAGTTTGGGTGAACCTTGTCTCAGGAGAGAAACTATTACCATTGACTTTCTCCAAACACGTTTGATTCTAATACTTTCAATAGTTGAGATACATATTAAACCCTCAAAGAAAATAAAAATGGTAACATAAAATTCTGAAGCATAGTAAAGCTTTCCTTTTGTATGCTTCAGTATAAGATGTCTTTGCATATATACTATTTTTATAAATATATTTCAATCAACTGAACATACTACAAATCATTTTATTATTTTTTAGAAAAGTTCAACACTTCTACAGTTCCTATTGGTTAACTGAGTGGTCCAGATGTTCTGGGTTCTTTGTGCAGCTGAAAACATTCCCAGAGGAAGGACGAAATGTTCTGATTGTGACAATATATCCTCTGCTGGAGGATTTCTTTCAGGATAAACACTGCTTCCCATAACAAACAGAAGTAAAATGGCACTGGCACCTTCGCTCTGACAGTTTTCTCTCGAGAGATATTTTGTAACATTCCATCTGTGCCTGTCTATTTGTATGACATGTTAAGAAGGAAATTCTAGTAGAAGGAAAGCAAATACTTTTTCTTCTAAGACATTTTCTTTTAGGCATCAGTGATGTTTGACACTTAGATACACAATAGCCCTGTCTTCTAGGCTGGCCACCGGAGGCCTTTAGTTCTTTATTATATCAGTATCTATCCCCTTTGTCTGGTTTCTCCCTGTTGTACTTAATATAGAAGATCTAAGATGAAGTATCCCCATCTGAGTCTTTTATGTAGCTCTATGTGTTTGCAAATACGTTATGTCTATGTTCTGTGTTAAAAATTTTAGACAGAGTTATTTCAAACAATGCTTTTATAACACAAAGAGGAAAAAGTAAAGTGCTATGAGTAGTAACTTCACATTGGACATTTTGAAAATATATGCCAATTTTCTCTAAGGAAAGTTATTTTCCCATTGTTCTGAGCTAATTTTGGCAAAGTGATTCAATTGGTACATGAATTATCCCAAACAAAAATTTATTATCAAGAAAAGTGTAGTTTTCTTTGAAAAGGAACAAAACAACAATACCTATTACCTGAGAAACTGAAACATGAATGTTCTATCATCCATTGTACCGTAAGACTATACTTGGTTTCCCAGAACTCTAGACTGAACTGCTTGCTATAAATACTCGCAGCTATGCCTGTGCTCTGCCATTCAGAATCTGATCTCTGCCCTTGAAATTTCTCAACAAAAATGCGTAGGACACACCAAATGATATCACAGTACTTCAATGCTAAATAAATATTAGCTGGGATTATTTAATTTAAAATACCTGCTCAAGGGCCAGGTGTGGTGGCTCACGCCTGTAATCCCAGCACTTGGGAGGCAGAGACAGGAAGATTGCTGAGTTTACGGCGGCTTGCCTGGGCTCCATAGTGAGCTCAGGGCCAGCCTGAACTACAAAGTGAGACCCTGTCTCAAAAAAAAAAAAATACCTGCTCAAATACCTGAGTCTATTAGATGTGGCTCTCTTTAAGGCAGTAAGCATATTTCACCGATCACTGTACCACAAAACACTACACATAGTATATATGTGACACTTATTAAAGAAAAACATAGGAGTGAATCAATAGGTGCAAAGAAAAGGCAAGAGCTATGAACACTGCTGCTTACTGGTAGAGAACTGGTCTAGCATCTCCAAAATCCTATGTTTGACCCCAGCATTTCCCCCCTACACAAAAAAGTCGAATAGCAACATAAAATATATGAAGCAATATATAATTAAACTTTAAATGACACTTGAATACAGATTTCTTAGATCTGTACATTTCTACAAATTATCTTGTCATAGGATTTACAAATGTAAGAATTTTTAAATTTATACTATGATGTTGGCTATTTCTCTATATAATGAGGTTTTTGCCAACTTAATGAACTGAATTTACTATTTCTACTTCATCAATTGCTTGAACTTTACTATTCCTTTACCAGAAAAAAAAATGAATCCAAAGATATTGGAATGTGAGATGGAAACACACAAAAGTCTATTTTTTTTTTTTTGAGATAGGATCTCACCTTGTAGTTCAGGCTGGCTCTGAGCTCACTGTGTAGTCCAGGGAAGCCATGAACGCAGAAATCCTCCTGCCTCTGGCTCCCGAGTGCTGGGAATACAGCCATGACCCACCAACCCCTGCATTCATAAAAGTCTATTTGTTAGAAAAATGGTTATATTCTTAATCACAGAGTGGTTCGTTTATACAACTGATAATTATTGATATGTCAGATGTTTTTTAAGATACTTGGGATAATCATTGGAAAATACACAATAAATGAACAAATGGATAACAACGAAAAACATCCTCAACCTGATGAAATTAAAATCCAGCAAATGATGTAAGAAGTAATAATGTAGTCAATAATAAGCAAATCAAATATTATGTTTTATAGTGACAAACACTAGAGAAAAGAAAGGGACATTAGTATGAAGTGTAGCCACGGGTTTTGACTTGGAATGAGTGGTTACTGGGTCAATTTGCATCAGCAGAGACTACCAAACAAGAAAAGCAATATAAGGCTGGGGGCTGAGCTGTTCCAGTCCGAGGAAACAGAACACAATCTTTAAGCAATTATTTATAATATTATAAGACAGTATGTATGAAACTGTAGCCAGACAAACTCTATTAATACGTAATTTGGTAAGCGATAAAAATAAGAAATACATGGGCTGGAGAATTAGCTCAGTGGTTCTGGTGCCTGCCTCGCAACCGCAAGGTCCTGAGTTCAATCCCTGGTAACCACATACAATGCTGGGCGTGGTGACTGACGCCCACCAGCAATCAGCACCACATACCACAGTGCTGGGTGTGATGGTTCACACCTGTAATCCCAGCACTCGGGAGGCAGAAACAGGAGGATTGCTGAGTTCGAGGCTTGCCTGGGCTCCATAGTGAGCTCAGGGTCAACCTGAACTATAAAGTGAGACCCTGTCTCAAAAAAAAAAGAAATACATGTTATAAGGACAAAGTGTCAATTCACCTTTCCAGTGCTGTGATAATAATAGCTGAGAATAGCAAGTTAAGGATGAAAGTGTCTTCGCTCACAGTTTCAGAGTTTTCACTCCATAGTCAGCCATCTTCACTGCTTTCAGACCTATGGTGAAGCAGAAACATGCCAGAAACTCATGGTAGAGTACAGCTGCTCAGCACAAGGTAGCTGAGAAGGCAGGGGTGGTGGCACAACCAGAAAAAGTCCTCAAGGCCATGTCTTTAGGATTAATTCCCCTTGACTAGGCCCAAGCTCTTGTATCTGTCATCCCCTGATGATACCATTAAATTATGATCCCATGAAAGGATTCATCAATTAACAAAAGCCTCACCAGTTGGCAATGAAGCCTTTAGCACAGAAATCGGGATGGGGGCAACTACACACCATAACAGAAAGCAAATCACTGTGGTTGGAAAACTTCATCGCAGCCAAAGATCTTACCTTTCCCTTGCAGGGTTAGTACAAGTATGATAAACAGAAAGGAAACATTCTGACTTGCTACAGAACTGTGGAAAACATCTCAAAATCAATTCACATTGGCAGAATAATTTTGGCTGGAGTTTAGTTACTTGGTTCAGTTAAAAGAGTAAATAAATTTAACCTCCAATCTGAGGAGTGCCAGCTTTTTCCCATGCGTAATATAAACCAGCTAACAATTTCTGAAGGAAATTCCAAGACAACCACATATCTTAAGAAGATTAAATTCAAAGTTGTTTTTACAAACTTGATTAAAATGGCTATACATAATTTTAATTCAATGATAGTAAGTCCAAAATACATACCCTTTAGCTGCAATAACAGTAGTGTGATCTTACTACTTAACTCGCTTATTTTTTATCTTATTTTGTTATAAAAACTGCATATAGTCCCCAGAAATTGTAACAACTGTATAATTCTTACATCCCTCCCATCTATATGTACTGTTTAATAGCTTTTTGTCACATTGACTGCATCTCCCTTCTTATACATAGGTAGATGAAAGAACTCGACTATATATAGAAACACAGCACATATTGTTGAACCTCATGAAAGTAAACACCATTACTAAATTCACCAAGGTGATTTTCCTAAGTACATGGATATTTTCTTATATAATCACAGTATATTTATTAAAATCAGGAAAATCAGAATGATAAAATGCTATTGTCTATTATATAGTCTACACTTAAGCTTCAGAAATTATTCCAGTAAGTACCCTTTATATCCTATTTCCCTTATAAGACTGCATCAAATTCAACTATCAAGTCTCTTCAGTCTCCTTTAACCTGGGAAGCCTCCTTTCCTTTTTTATCTTCTGTAACATTAAAAGCCAGATAATTTTAAATTTTATAGTTGTTGTTCTATCTAGATGGGCCTGAAAATTCTTAACTTTCTAAATGCTTTTTTCTGGTTTGGGGCTAGAATACCAGAAAGGTAATGTGCCTTCTCGGTGCATGACACCAAGGGCACATCATGTCAGTTTGCTCCATTATGAGGGACGCTAACTTCGTGCACTCTGGTAAGAGAGTGCCCACCCCTGCTTAGCTATTACTAAATATCCAGTGGGAAAACGTGTTGAGACTATGGGTAGCCTGACTCACCAATCTTTCCCCTTGTAATTTGAACATGTCAATAATTAATTTATGAATCAATTGTCATGATGGCTAAAAATGATGATTCTGTCATTTCTTCTATATATACTGGTTACCTTTTTACTTTTGTGGAAACTTTCCTTTTTGTTTATTCATAATTACTATGAAATCACAGATTCACATTTTATTCACTCATTGTCATTCTTCATTTTTCTTTAATTAAATTCTTTATTGGTACATTTTATATATAGCTCACAATCACACTCAACATTGGGGAATTTGTTAAAACTTTGTATTTATGAATGTTCCTTACTTCAAGGAAATAAATAGCATAGTAGCTTTCATATCTAGTTGGGAGGAGAAAAAGCACATTGCAGAGGTAGTTCTAGCAAACCATGCAGAGAAAAACGTATTTTCCCTTTAATATTTATGTCATTTTTAAAAAATTTTTAGTGGTTCATTGACATGTAGCAATTAAGTTCCAAAGGCTTTGGGACCTTAGCCTTGCCATGTCCACATTTGCATTCTTGATTGGCAGTAAATAGAAGTTAATTTTATGCTTTTGCTAAAAGTCTCTTTCTAAAATGGCCAACTATATTACCTTGAAGGTAGTTTTTGTCCAAATGTTTGATGGTGCTTCTTTCAGGGTCATTTTATTTTGTTATTATTATAAATTTTGGTATACTCTACCTTGTTTCAAAAATTATTTTTGCAAGAACAAATCTGCTATCCCCACATACTGGTTTATACCTTCAAATATTTACTTGCTATTGTGTGAACAGCAATTTAGTTTCTTAATGTGTTATCCCTCCCCCAAGTTATAACTGCCTCTAAATTGCCCTGACGTGTTTTAGAACTGAGTTGAATATCTTTGTAGGCTGAGCATAATTATCCTCCTGTCAAGAACAAATAAGTTATACTGCTCCAGAGAAATAAATATGCATATGAATTTATGTGGATGGATAAATCCTTATAAACTTTAGCTCTTTATAACACAATGAGAAGGGAAAAATGTACTTGGTGAGGCTAATGAATAAACTTGTATTATTATAGTGTGTATCATACATTTCTCTCACAAGCTTACATTTTACTTCGTATAAATCATGGCAGAATATTTAAAAGGACTTTATATAAAAAATGCACCCATTTAGGATGAACTATATAAAAATAAATCACTTAAATCTTTAGTTACACTGCAGACAAGATTTTATAGATATCCAATAAGATACCAAGTAAAAACTCCAAGGGGACTTAAAAATGCACAAAAACTTTTATTTACTTTGTTAAAATCTTTATTTCTTCTAAGGTTTCTCACAGGAAAAAAAAATGCAAACAATAACTCCAGGTACAGGCTAAAAAAAAAATCTCAAATTATACTAGGTAATTGCAGCCGGATTAGAGTAAACCAAATGCATTTATTATTTGCAATGTAATCCAATATACCAAGAGATGGCATGTGCTTTATTTTAATTAGCTGTTTCTTTTAAAGGGTTGCTAGCTCCAACTGTCTTGCTAAGAAAAAAATTGTAGTCATTGCTCAAAATGCTTGTAGCAAATCTACTTTTAAATTGAAGCAATTTATTCTGAAAGCAGTCTACCACTGCAGCAATAATCAATGCATGTTCCCTTAGTCCATACTGGAGCTTTCCACAGACTATTGTTAATTGCCTGTAACTAAATGACCGCCGGTGCCCTTAAATGTAACTCTTTGGCACGTGTTCATTTGTTGTGTTTAACCAAATGCCAGGTTCCCTTAGGTTTTTCCTAGAGATTTTGCTTTACAATTTTCAATATACACTCTCAGTCCCTTAAAGGGGGTAGAGTCTATCATTTTAACAAAATAACACAAAGGCTAAGCAGATTTTAAAAGGTCTGCAGTTTCTCTTTCCCTCCTCAGATGTTGAATTGTGCTGAAATAGAATCTTTTTATTTTTTTAAATACTGCTACTCCAGGCAATTTGAATGAGAGCTGAAAAGCAGATCCCAATTCAAAGCGAAAATGACATTTGCTGGGGCAACACCATTCACATTCACATTGTAATGTAAAGATAAAATACCGCAAGGAGCCCAAATAATTTTTCTTTTAACTGTGGTGGAAGTTAACGCCTAGTAATTTTGTCCTGACCCAGCGGAGAAGCAATAAGAGTTAGTGTTCATAATTATGAATATCCAGCTTGGAGCAGAGTAATGCAAAGGCTAAATCAAGTATTTATCCAATAATTTTTCTTGGGAGAGTTTACACATGCTGTATGAACCAGTAGGGCTTAGATCAAGTGGAAAAAATTTAATGTGGGCACATGTGGCACGTAGGCATGTGTCTTATAATTACATAAAATGCCACAGTAAATGAGGACCTGTCGCTGATGTGACGCACTACGGAACAGATAGTTTAGTTCCCGACCCTCTTCTACGGATAGACCACTGCGCTTTAAACATGTGGAGGGAATCCAAGAATACTCTGTAGTTTCGATAGATAAAATCCTTGTAAATGCTGTCTCTTTGGACCAGTTTTTAAGTACCTTTTGCCAGTCAATGACTGCTTGAGAATTATTCTTGCTGGTTTTCTAAGTCTGGATGGCTTCTCATACATTTGAACTTTTGTGGATTTATTCAAGTATCACAAGACCGCTTCTGTAACTGCTAAGCGACATCAACTTTGTTCTCTTTTTCTTATTGTATTTCAGATAACACTATCAATTGGCTAAATAAATAGAATATTCAAAACAGTTTTTTAGTTTTTGAATGCCTGCTGATATCCAGCAAACAGAATAAATCACATATGGGGCAATTACTGCTCCAACACAACAGCATACTTTCATATGGTATTTCTCTAATTCATTTATATTTATTTTCTGAACGTTTTAAATCAAAGAATATAGAGACCAGTATGATGAACGCAGTCTGAAGAAATTGGAGGTTCTGTTTGTTGGGTTGTTGGGTTGATGTTTCAGGCATGGTTTTTACTTGTCACTGAAACTATTTGCCATTCTGCACACCCAGGCCTGCTTCCATACCTCCGGACACAGAGGGAGCTTTGGACACTGTAGAAGAATCCCTCTCTGGGCAGTTATGTGAAACAGAGCTGCTGTTCTGGATCTAAAATTTTTTAGACATTATCCTCACATAGGCTTTGGCCCAGAACTTATAATGACATTTTAACAAAAAGTCAAATTTTTAAATAATTTAAGTAGGAGTAGCCCTAAGATAAAATTCATAATTCTTAAGTGTTCGGCTCAGTGAGTTTTGACAAATGCACACATTTGTGTATCTGTACCTATGGGATACAGAATGCTTCCTTTCCCTCGAAAAGTTTCTTCTTTGCCTCTTCCAATAAAATTTTCCTTCAGTCATCCCCAAGGCAATCCCCTAACTTTCAGTTCCTGGTTTTGATCACCAGGAACCACATTCATCTCTTCTTGGAATTTAGCAGAATCTATTTTTTAATTGAATTCTTTATTTGTACATTTTATATACAGCTCACAACCACACAAAACTAGCAGAATCTTATAGAATGCACTTATAAGAAGCCATACTGTAGACTGGGTGGGTGTACAGCTTGGTCGGGGAGCACTTGCCTATGTGTCTGACCACCTTTGCTTCATGTCATTTTGTGAGATGTATGCAGATTGTGTATTAGTTTACTTTTTCCATTGCTGAGTGTATTCTACCCTATGGGCATACAATAGCTTATTCATCCTTTCAATGCACTTTTGAGATGTGTCTGGTTGTAGCTATTATGAACTAGATTACTCTGAAATGTTTGTTATGTCTTCTTCCATGTATCTGCTTGTATATCTCTTAGGTAAATACCTATGGATGGCATTGATGGTTACAGGGTAGATTCATATTTAATTTTAGTGAAAATTATTTTCCAATGAAGTAGAACCATTATATACACTCATTAGAAATGCTTGGAGCAGAATTTTTAAGTGTTTCTTATTATTTTTCCTCTCTTACACAAGAAATTTTACATTTATAAAAATCATTGACATTTAATGTACTACATTACAAAATGAATGAACATAAATAAAGACATTTTCTAGAGCAGGTGTATATCCTGGCCTAGAACACTTGTCCAATAAGTGTGCAGTCAATAATTTCATTCCCAGGACCACCTACAAAAAAATAAAGTGCGATCACAATATGTATATACAATGTACCAATAAAGATAAAAATTAAAAAATATAAACCCCTGTCTAAATTCTTATCAGTCCCTGTGGTAGTCACAGTTCCCTAGAGGAAAATAATTAATAGTCATTGTTTCATTGCTGGGAGAAAGTACTGAAACTCAGAATTTAAAGAAGAAAATATTTATTTTGGATCATGGTTTTAGAGGTTCCCGTACATGGTTAGCTGGCTCTGAGGCAGAAATGCCCTTGTGAAAGGACCTGGCACAAGGAACCTCCAAAACCCATGTCAAATGAGAGACAGACAGACAGAGACAGAGAGACACAGAGATAGATAGGGAATGAAGAAGAGAGGAAAAGAGGGGCAGCAACAACAACAAAAAAGAGGAGAAGTACAAGGAGGAGGGTGGAAGGGAGCACGAGCAGGGGGAGGGGAGCAGAGGAGGAATGAGAGGAAGGGGTGGGGGTAAGAACATATCTGTCCAAGTCATACCTCCACTGACAGACCTCCTCCAACTCAGCCCACTTCCTGACAGCACATTCAGCTATGAATTCATCAGTGGACTAATGCACCCCATTTCAATCGCCTTCTGAAAACCCTATCTCTGAACCCATGGGACTGTTGGGGGATATTTTAGATCTACTATTCAGTGTATTTTATATCAGATTTTTCTGAAGTATAAACTATGCCGTGGAACTAAGTTGTCATTTTATGTAGATATCTGTGTATGTGGAGATCACAAACTTGTATTCGGAGAGAAAAAGACCCAGCACTCCCCACAGTATTATCTATGCCCTCCCGTTCCAATGACAGCATGGAAACATTCAGAAGAGAACTCTGTATTTCATTTGTGATACTTTTGCTGGAATGTCTGTTGTGGTTTCTTACAAGGTTCATCAGGTAAAGGTCCTGGAAGTTTTTAATATTTCACACTTATACTAATTTACTTAGACTCTTAATTTCTAACTTTATTTTCCTTTCTTAAATTTATAAAGACCAGTCTTTTTAATAAAATGTTTCCTTCTATTTGCATTTATTTCTACTAAGGACAGAGAAATATACCTGATTAAACATATATGCTTTAATAAACTGTTGAGGTAGGAAAAAAGGACTAGATAATGAGAAATCTGAGTTTTTTTTCTATAGTTGTTATAGCAAAAAAGACATTACATTTAAACACACCTATACATAATGTTCTTGAGAAATGAAAATGATGCTTGGTTTTGAAAGATTATTTTTCACAGGTACTGCACTGTTCTCAGTATGATTTAACTCAATATTTGAGAACTCAGTTGTGATCTTTTAAACAAAGAACACATCTTGCTGAAAAATCACAGATTAAAGTTCTTACTCTAAGCTTACATTGATTATTCTATGAAATTAAATAACCCACTCACCGAAATTTTCTCATTTACAAAAGTAAAACAACATTATTTTAGTACTACAACTTCAAGATTGGTCATATTTGATGGAAGTTCAGAAAACCAGAGCTTTTCAAGGAACCAGTCAACTTTAGAGGATAATGGCTAGCCACCATTAGTATATTATAACAATCAAGGGTGAGATAAATGCAAGCCCTTCGTTACAGAGAGTTTCAACCTGAGTGCATGATGACATATTATTTAAATGCCGGCAGGATGAAAAAAATCAACATTTAAAAATCAATATCTCTTCCAAATACCAATAATGAACTGGACGAATAAGAAATTAGGAAAATAATTCCATTCACGATAGCTTAAAAAATATATAGGTGTCGCCAGGCATGGTGGCTCACGCCTATAATCCCAGCACTCGGGAGGCAGAGACAGGAGGATTGCTGAGTTCGAGGTTTGCCTGGGCTACATAGTGAGCTCAGGGCCAGCCTGAACTACAAAGCGAGACCCTGTCACAAAAAAAAAAAAAAAAAAAAAAAAAAAAAAAAAAAAAAAAAAAAAAAAAAAAAAAAAAAAAAAAAAAAAAAAAAAAAAAAAATCTAGGTGTCAATCCAACCAAGCAAGTGAAAGACATCTATAATAAAACTTAACAAATACTGAAGAAAGTAGTTGAACAATACATTAAAATATGGAAAAACCTCTGATGCTCATGAATTAGCAGACTTACTATTATTTATATGGCCATATTACCAAAAAGAACTATAGCTTCAATTCAGTACCCATCAAAATTCCAATGATCATCTTCACAAAATTAAAGTCATAAATTGCATATGTAAACATAGCACTCAAATTACCCAAGAAAATTTTAAGCAAAAAGAGCAAGTCTAAAGGTATACAATACCACATTTCAAATAATACTGCACTGCCATAATAACAAAATTAGCATGATATTGGCACAAACACAAGCATATAGAGCAATGAGATAGAAGACAAAGAAGCAAATTCATACAACCAATGATAGCCATCCAAATCTTGACAAAACAGTCTAAAATTTTACAGAATAGATTCTTTAACAGAAGGTATAGAAGACTTAACATAGATTCCTCTATGCTCATCCCGTACAAAAATTAGTGCAAGTACATCACACATCTAGGTACAACACCTAGAAAAATTTAAACCTCTCCAAATAAAACATAGGAAAAATTCTTGAAAACATGGGCACAAGGAGACACTTCCTCGATAGGCCTCCAATAGCATGGGAAATAATAGCAAGACTCAACCAATAGAACTACATGAAAAAAAATCCTTCTAGAGCCCGAGTTTGATCCCCAGTGCCACCAAAAAAAAAAAAAAAAAAGTCTATCTGCATAGAAAGAAAGGAAAACCAACAGAACAGAGACAGTCTGCAGAATAGAAGAAAACATTTGCCAACTATTTTTCAAACAGAGGGTTAATATCTAGACTATGTAATGAAGTAAAACCACTGAAAACCCACTAGTCCAATCAGTAAATGAGCAAATGAATTGAACATACTTCTCAAAAGAAGCAGAATGGCAAATAATTCTATGAAAAAAAATCAACATCTTTAACCATCGTGGAAATGAAAATCAAAACTGCACTGATATTGTTTCTCACTCCTGTGAGAATAGCTGTCATAGCCGGGCATGGTGGCTCACGCCTGTCATCCCAGCACTCGGGAGGCAGAGGCAGGAGGATTGCTGAATTCGAGGCTTGCCTGGGCTACATAGTGAGCTCAGACCAGCCTGAACTACAAAGCGAGACCCTGTCTCAAAAAAAAAAAAAAAGCTGTCATAAAGTGTACAAGAAACAATAGATGTTTGCAAGGATGTGGGGATGGAGGGAGAAACACTTCTACACTACTGGAGGGAATGTGAATTACTACAGCCACTATGGCTGTTCCTCACTAAAAAGAGAACTACCAGGTGTCCAAGCTTTACCGCTCCTTAGTATTTATTAAAATGAATTAATGTCAGCAGACTAGAGGAATACCTGCTTACTCACATTTATTGTGGGACAATTTTTAACAGCCAAGATATAGGACCAGCTTGAGTGCCTATCAAAAGATGAATGGATAAAGAAAACTTTATGTCTATCATGTATCTATCTACTTATCTAAACTCAAGTGTTATGCAGCCATAAAGGGGGAATGAAATTATTTAATTTACAGGAAAATGGATAGAACTGGACATCATCATGTTAAGCAAAATAAGCCAGACAGAACACATATTTTGTGTTTTCCCTAATATGTGGAATCTAAAGTAGAAGACATGAAAGTAAGAGGGAGACTATTACCATACCAGAGGAAAGTAATAAGGGGGAGAAAAGAAAGAGGTTCAATGGAGAGTAATGGACAGATGGAAACTAGCTAAATATATGCATGTATGAATATACCACACTGAAATCCAATATTTCATAAAATTAATAATAGTCACTAATGAAAATATGTTTAAAGATAAATACTAGTAGGTTTAATTTTGTTGTAATAGTCATAACCTCCAAAGCAGAAAAAAGTAAATATTTCATTCCAGAATTTGTCTGATTATTTCTGATGTAACACAGACATTCAGTAGGAAATGTAGAAACTGCATATGGTGAGTGCACCCCCCCCAAAAAAAATCTCTGTTTGGATGGAATGTAGTTATATGCCTGGTATAAGGGGAAGCAAATGAATGGAAGGAAAACTGTAATAGCTCAATAAAATGGGGGAAATACTATTTTATTGTGACATCTACAAGGACACCTGCTTCTTAGGCCCAAGTACTCCAAGATTGTGGGAGGCCAGTGTGATATCACTTCATTCAAAATGGTGTAATACAGAAATCACGCCCTGGCCCTGCCAGCAGAGAGCACTCACTGTGTAGTTCTCTGACCACTCTCTGCTGCATTCCACAGGGCTTTCCAGGGACCGTGCTGTTTGCCTCTTGCTTTGCTTGGGCCCCACTCCCATGCAAGCCCTCAGGTTAGAAGGATCAAGACTGACAACAGGAGAGAGCTGGAGTTCTGCCTTTTCAGGTTCTTCTCTACTGGAACCAGCATGGTTTTCTTTTTGTTTTTGTTTTATCAAAGCTAAAGGCATAGCTCACAGGCTCTCCACAAGGGATATGTTTCTATATGAGTTGCTGAACATGGGCAAAACCAGTTTCATCATTTTTAATCAGTCCACATGTAATCTACCAATGAAGGTTAAATTTTACCCTAAGCAATATTATTTAGCAACATAGTTAACACATGCCACCTTATCCAGTAATTAAGGAAACAAAGCTAAAAGTTATGGAAAGGTCAAATTGTCCTGCGAAAAGTAGAAAAATAGCGATAACTCATAATCCGCTTCTGGTCTCATTCAGAAAAATCAAATGTATGGATGTACCTTCCAGACATAATCATAAGTGAAATAAATAGGTCACAGATGTGTAAATATCATATCTTTGCTCTGGTATAAGCAAATGAAGTTGTGTGTTCTAGAATGCATGATCAATATTGTAAAATAGTAAATATTCAAAGGGAAATGGGATTTAGGGGTAAATGATGAGGGGAAAGAAAAAAATTGATGGTAGGAAAAAGAAAACAAAGCTTGTGTATATAGGGGCGGGGGTTGTAGGTGGGTAGAGGAAGGGGAAAAATGAGAATTGAGTCATGTTATATACCGGTACAAATTCTCAAAGTTGAGCGTAATTGTGATGTGTTTATGTATTGTACCAATAATTAATTTTTAAAAGAAAAATCAAATGTATAAACAATTGAATTCATGATTTTTGGATGTGAATGTTGTGTAATTCATTATTGCTTTATCTTTTCTAGAGCTAATGTACACAGTTGAACTTGCTGGAGGCCTTGGTGCTATCCTTTTACTGCTTGTCTGTCTGGTGACCGTCTATAAGTGTTACAAGATAGAAATCATGCTCTTCTACAGAAATCATTTTGGAGCTGAGGAGCTGGATGGAGGTAAGATGAGTTCCATTTTTTAATTGTCATACCTCAATATTTTTATTTTCTTCATGTCACTATTTATTGTAGAGGAAGGAATGTTGCCTGCATAATTACATACAGCCACTCTTTCAATGTTCAGGTTGTAAATTCATATTTTGTATGGAAGTGTGTATGTTATCCTTTGAAGCCAATCAGTATTTTCTTCTGAAGGTTGTAGTGACACCTAGTCTTTTTAGAGTCATCTTCCAAACAGCACTTACAATTACAAACACTGATTGCAGTGCCACCAGAGTGTTCATTTTCTCTCACCTTATACTCATTTTTGAAAGGGCAGCTTTGCTTTTCTGTAGGTCAGATGTGTCTCCTTTAATTGTGTTCCATAGCTCTGTAGTTTGAAGTGAATCTCAATATTTTCTTGTTGAGATTGATCATTCATAATAAACTGTACCAAATGGTTTAGCATTCATTCCAACAGTCTTCAATCTTGTTTATTTAGCTATATTTAGACAGACTAATTTTTACTTTAAGGGTGGACTGACACATTAAAAAAAGGTGTACAAGCACATTGTTTTCATAATCATACATTTTTGCTCAGATTTTATGACTAGATATTGTTTTCATAGAATTCATAATTATTCACTGCTTCTGGTGAGACAGGAATACATATACAGGGCCAGGGATTTAGCTCAGTGGTTCCAGCATTTGCCTGGCAAATGCAAGGTCCCAATTTGATTCCCCATACCACACATCACAGTGCTGGGCTTCGTGGCTCATACCTGCAATTCTATCCCTCGGGAGGCAGAGGCAGGAGGATTGCTGTGAGTTTGAGGCTGGCCTGAGCTACATAGTGAGTTCGGGACAGCCTGAACTACAAAGGGAGCACCCGTCTCAAAAACAAACAAACAAAAAAACAGTGTGTACACATTCTAAGAAGAATTTGAAGTCATTGCATTTCAACTCCTTAAACTCCCCATAGAATACTTAAGGACTTAATATGTTTTCTTTTTGATCACTCAAAGAACATAAGATAAACTTGCAGTATAGGAAGCACATGTAAACTACTGATGAGTAGTGAAAATGGTAGTGTTCTTCGTGGTATTTTAAAGTTTTCTTTTCACTGTTAGTTTTGCACTGAATAGTCCAAAAAAAAATTGAAGCAACTTGCCCATGTTGCCTCATCTCTGTGGTTCCTTGGAGCAAATTCATGGGCAGAGCAGTAGGTCATCAGGCTGAAGGAGAAGGATGCTTCTTGGGCATCATGAACGTGTCTTTCTGTTTACTTCCTTCTTTTCCCACTAGGTGGAAATGTGGGCTACAGCAAAATTGTTGTTCATTTGGTTGGTTAAAGTGATGATTTTCCTAGTTGTTCTTAGTTTCTAACTTTCTTGACTAGCCATAAAATTATTATGTTTCTGTGCTACTGCTTCAAAGAGATGTGAGAAAATTGTCAATGTCAGAGCTATCATTGGATGAGCATACCAAGCAGAGTGCTAGACATTCTAAAATCATCCTTGCTAAGCCTCAGTAAACTTCTTAGGGCACTATTGTAATCCCCATTTCACTGATAAGGCAACTGAGCCTCTTGGAGGTTAAATAACTCACTCAAGGAGATAATACAATAATTACTGTAAGTGGCCAAGGTGGAATTTGAAAATAGATTTACTTCCAAAGCTTTTATTTTATAGAATACAAGCCCCTCTATTTTTTTCTTTTCTTGAGACTTTAGTATGTTCAGTTTAATGATTTGTTGTTTGTGCAATTAGCTTAGTAGATAATGTTTGAAAGAGCAGATTACCTAAATGAGTTTTACTTCATTTATTGACCCCGTTTTGAATATGTTTATTTCTTTTTCTGCATGATTTTACCCAAGCCATGGATTTTTCAATGTCATTTATATTTTTCTAAATGTAGAAAATGATAGATTTAAAGTTTCTTTAAAGTGATTTAAAGTTTCTTTGGGGGCCCCTATTAATTGTATATCCTTGAGCGCATACTTGGAGAAGCTTAATGGGTTTCATTGCTATTCTGAAGCTGCAGCTTTTCTATAGCGTTTTAAATAAGAAAGTAAAGCAAACAAAAACTAACAAATAATATTCAAATTGATGAGGACAGTTCCCTCAGAAAGCTAATTTAGTTAATAAGTGCCTAAAGGGTTTATTAGAACCTTGTCCCTAGAGCCATCTTGAACACAATCAGGGATCTAGCTATTAGGGCTTTCCATGAGATGTTACTGTGAATGCATTAGGCCCAGAGTAAACCAAGATAACAAACCTAATTATCATCTGGATAAAGTTAATCTATAAATAATTTCTTTCAAAAAAATAAGCAAAGCCTGCCAAAGCAGTGATGTCTCAGATGGTTTCATGAGGAGGAATTCTTATTACAAGCGTATCACATGAGAACCTTTCCTACATTAAAGCACTCTGACTTCTGCTGAAATACTGGTCAAATTGACCCCATCTCTAAATCCTCTATGGTGATGCATTTTGCCTGACCCTTAGGAACTACAAATATACTGCTTCCCAATAACTATATTACAGTAATGATAATATAGTAGCAAGTTTAAAATTCACATCTTAACAAAAGTGGTATGTACATAATTTTTAACTTTCATTGTGTACTATTCTAGAAACACCGAGCTTGGCTTTCAAGTTCTTGTGTCTACTGATGGCAAACAAGAATCTTAACCTTGCTACTCCAAGATAATTGTTACTTACTCTTTAGAATTTGGCTTTGTGGAGGCTTCACACTCATATTAAATTAAAATATTTAATGTCCCTTCTCCTCCCTCTTTCCTCCAACAAACCTGTTTCTATGGCGCTCACACAGAACTTTGTGGTACTGGAGAAAAGCAACTGATGCACGGACCTTCCTGTCCTCACCTGTTCTCTGGGCTCAACACTGGCCAAAATCTTTGCTATGGCCTCAAGAACAACCTTTGCAGACTTATCTAGACTTTATTCCTTTGGCAAGTTCAAACATACTTGCTTATATTTCTAGCACAATAAACTAATAAACACACACCCACCTCCCCCTTAAAAATATAATTATCCTATCAACCAGTTATCTCTTTACATCATGTGCAAGATTTTTCCACAAAGCTTAAAGTTTCTGATTATCTTCCCTGGAAAAAGGAATTAAGGGAACTCTTCCAAGGGAAAAAGGGCACAAAACCTTGTTCTTCACAAATTTTGCCTTCAACTGTAGGAGTGTCTCTTGTCCACTCTCCCATCCTGGGCCCCTGAAACCCTCGCTCAGAAATCCAGAAACCCTCTAAACTTTATTCACTTCCCATTAGATCTTTCTACAAATGCCATCGTGATCAAATAACAGTTTACTAGAGAAGTGGAAGTGTTCTATGACATCATCAAACTGTCGAGCTTTTCCACAAGTGTTTTTCTCTTTCAAAAAAAGAGATGAATGGAGAGGACTCATGCTTTTCAGATTCTTTTCTTGGCTTTTGAAATTCATAATTTAAAGGTAAAACTTGAGCCTCACCTTCTTTTCTCTTGGCATTCTACACCATATTACATCCTCTGAAAGGGGAATTAATAGAATATGTTTATAAATAAGGAAAGACAACAAATGTGAAGAACAGGGAAATAAACTATGGAAAGTAGGGGCTTGGGATGTAGCTCAGTGTTAGAATGTTTGATATCAAGTGTGATGCCTGGGTTTCATTCCCTAGCAACACACACACACACACACACACACACACACACACACACACATTCACTTAATATTTTGAAATTCTGAACTAATATAGTGAAGGATACTGGCAGATTCATTGAATTATTATTGAATGACAGAGGTTGTGTTCACTATTTTACTGAGCCTCAAAATCATACAACTAGAAAGAATGCAAATCTAGGTTTAAATGACTACCAAACCCAAGAACTCTAGTCACTGTGTCAGTCAGAGAAATGGAGTACTTCATATCATGGACCTAGTTAGCCAGTTTATTTCAACTCATTGCAATTGAAATTACCTGAGTAGAACAATTTTAAGTCAGAAGAGTCTTGATACAGCAGAATTCTAACATTTTCCCAGGATCAAACATGACACTTGTCTGTATAAGTTTACCCAATGTTATTTTTCCCGGGTCCATACTTCACCTCTTCTCGGATAATAGTTACTATTTCATCTTTAATAGAATTTATGAACACATAATTCCTAAAGTTAAATGTTCTGCTTCCAGTTCTGTTGTTTTAGTAGACTGTTCTATAGTTACTTGTTATTTATTTCTATCATAATAACACCCTCTCCCCAAACTAGCTTTTATATCACCTGCCCCTGACAGTCATTTCTCATACTGTTTACATTATGACTTAGTTTTTGGTATCATCTACTACCTCAATGGTCATATCTGTGCTCCCTGCTTTTTCCAATTAGTCACCAAACTCAGGCATCTGTACATCTTGAGAACATACTTTTTCTTTGATTGCTATTTCTTTGTCTATGCTTGCCCCTCCACTTTCTTGCTCTCATTCTTTACTTCTCTACTTTGTTATACACATAATAACAGAATTAACTTTCTAAGTACAAAGTTACTGTAGTTCTTTTTAGAAAATCCCCCCAACAATAAAAATGGCCCCATTGTGTCCACCAAAGCAATTTAGGCTTCATGATTAACAGAGCATTTCCTGTTAAAGGGTGGTCCAATTTATTTTTGAAGCACTGCTACGTGCATAGAATCTAAATACACACAGTTCCAATCACAGTGAGATGCTGGGCTTTTGCACATTCAGACCTAACCTAAAACAATGCAATTATGTGTCATTTTAAAGTTCTTTGGCTAAATTAAAAAAAAACATAATATGATTGAGATAAAGTCACCTACTACCTACTACACTGATTTCAGAATGAAAATAAAATAAAAGTTTGAACAAATTATGCCTTATATGGAATCCGGCCTTGTAAAGTAGAAGTTCCAAATCTATTGCATATATGTGTACATGAGTGAATTTTCATGCATATGTATGTGTGTGTACACACTTGCTACCTTGTTCAGGAATTTCTCTTGAGACAAATGTGAGAATATTCTGTTGGTAGGGTTGGAATACTCACCTAATGGTGTACTAAAGTGTGCTTCATCAGGACAAGAACTATTGTGAAATTAAGACGAGGAGAGTGTCTGGAGGGCGGAAGACCACTGGCCCTGATACATCCTTGTAAGGATGGGATATAACTCTAAACTATGTTGATAATATGTGGTTTAAAGACAGCCTTCACCAGGGAGAGACCATGTCAAAGATCACACGCTTGGTGGGCCGGAGGGTTAGCTCAGTGGTTCCAGCGCCTGCCTCGCAAGCGCAAGGACTTGAGTTCGATCCCCGGTAACCACATAGAATGCTGGGCGTGGAGACATGCCCACCAGCAATCAACACCGCATAC